>JANHFT010002981.1:211535-231687 GCA_032467955.1 Pseudoxenodon macrops | reverse complement strand
CCCCCCCCCCCCCCCCCCCCCCCCCCCCCCCCCCCCCCCCCCGCCAAACCACCACATTTGCATAATAACAAAATCTCTTTAGGAAAGAAAAACAGAAGAGTCCAGAATAGCCTATGCAGACTGAATGTGCCCAGATGATACATAACATTGACCATTGGGGATGGCACGAAAAATACTAGAAGGAAGGAATAGACTAGAATGAAACATCTGTTAAATGATATGGCTAAATAAAACTTTGTTTATTTTATAACTTGGTTTCCATACTATGAGGAATATATGAATTAATTTTCATAAAACACTCAGCTGTTCCAGGAATGGGAGGAGGGAAGGGAAGCAAAGGAAAATATAAGAATTGCTCCTGTTGAAAAACTACTGTATGTGATATACACCTGGAGCAAATGTACAAAGAGCCCTGCCAGAAAACAACAAGACTATCAAACCCATTGTCTATTCCATTGTCTACCAGATTATACTTAACAATCTTATGTTTCCTATTTTACAAACTGAAAACACCTTCGGGTTTGGCATTCAGTAGTCAAATACTCTTAGCTATTCAGTTTTTATATTATTCAGATTGAGAGGAGAAAATGTATATAACAGCCTTAAAGCAATCTTTGAGCTGCTTTTGATATCATGTTTTCTTGGAAAGCAATTTAGAGTTGCACTACAGAGGAACCAAAAATAAACCATGAGTAATGTACATGTATTCAGGAGACATTTACATATGTGCTTGACATTTCAGGAGCTGAATTGCAGACATTCTTTCAACCCACTGCATCAATAAAACATATTTCTAAATGTGTTAGAGCTGATGTGAGTTAGAGTTCACCGTCCCCTCTACCAATCCAGGAGATCATTAATCAGTGTCTTTCATGAGACATTGTCACCAGTTATACTTCTTTGTATCCAGATAAATATATACCAGGAGCGACTTATTGCAATAGTAAGCCTGCAGGACGAATCCTTCCCTCCTATTTCTCATAAGCATGTATTGAAAACTTTCTACTCTCACACCCAGTGGCTAGGCTGCCTGAGAACCCTAAGAAGATAGCTGCTGGGACATACAAAGGAAAGGAGAAAAATCATGTACAGGATTAAATACAGAGAATAGAATAGAATAGAATAGAATATAATTCTTTATTGGGCAAGTATGATTGGACACACAAGGAATTTGTCTTTGGTGTATGTGCTCTCAGTGTACATAAAAGGACAAGATACATTTGTCAAAATCAAGGACTTATCTACAGATAACACTTTGGGAACTGTTAAATGAACTGGACTATGATGTTATGGGAAGGATACTCCTTGATTATCCCTCCTCATAATGAATAAATTTTAAATATTTACCATATCACCACTTTCTTCTCTTTAAGTTCTGTAAAACAACTTGTAATGCATCTAATGAGTCCGAAAATTTGGAATCATTGACTAGGGCTGAAATGGTTGCAACATGACTTTTCACTATATCAACCAGTTGTTTTTTATTTCATGATTTAAAAAGTAAATATTTTTTTGAGACAAACACAAAGCCTTGGTAAATACATGTTTGTGCCCATGCAGTTTTCTTGGCAGCAAATCAAAATGCATTGTCATTGCCTTTTTGTCAGATGACCCAGGCACCTCTGGCACTCCTCCACCTAATTCCCAAGCTCTACTTAACCAATCTGGGGATCAGTCAAGTTTGCCTATTGCTGAGGCTGAGATATAGAACACCAATTTTCAAATCCCAAGGGCAGAATAAGTAAATTTATCTATTTTGAAATATTGTAAAATAATTATACAATCTAAAGAGAAACCAGATGAGCACTATGGAGCAACTTTGTCCCAGATACAGAACTGTCATCTATTTAATATTTTATTTATTTCTTTATTAAATTTATATTGTTTATCCATTTTGTCCATGAGATGATGATGATAATGATATTTGTTTTAGTGCACTCCTTAAAGCAGGAGTGGGCCACTATGGTGGGCAACTATTCTGAAAGTTGAAGAATTGTGAACTTCAACTCCCAGAATTCCTGAGCCAGCCATAACCCTAATGCTAGATTAGGAATTCTGAGAGATGATTGTAAAGTTGCCATAGTTGACCACCCCGTCTTAAGATAAGTAATGCATTTACAGTATCTGAATTCCAAAGATGTACAAGGAATTATGTGGGTAAAGATTGTGGGGATCACATATGTCAAGAATAACTTGTTTTATACAAAGAAGACCAACGTTCCAAGCTACCTGCTGATGCTCTGCTCTATTTCTGCCACCAGTGACCATGGCAAGTGCTGCAGAATAGGCAATCGCTATCACTGAGGCAATAAAAGATTTCAAGAATTATTATAGGGAGATCTGCTTTTCTCCTATTCCTTAGTTTCATTTATGAGGTTAAAGCAGTTTTATTACTTCCAATGGATAATTGAATAAAAGAGTAAATTACATGCTTTATTGCTAAACATTTAGTAGAATCCTCTACTGTGTTTTGAATAATAATTAATTTTGTAAATATTTTCCTTTTTTTTTTTTTTACTGGCAAACACTTTGGAAGACATTTTGGATTTTAAAATTGATATACTATTTATTAACAAAAAGTGAATCCCCCTAAGTATCATTGATTTCAGTGGGATTCTCAAGTTCCATTTGACTGTTGCCATTAGATTTCATCTTTGTTATCACAAGAGATAATTGCTCTATTTATCTCCACATAACACTAAAATTGGTTAGGCATAATTTGCCAGATTCAAAGTTCTCTCAAATTTAATTTGACTTAAGAATTCTTCTTAGTATATCATGAAAGACATATAGCAACTACCTTGGAAAAAGAATGTTAATTATATGCATATAAACCCCTATATCTTGCTCGAATCACTTCCTCTATCCTAATGTAGTAGCCTCTGTCAAAGGGCAGGTGCTAGTTAGAAATGAGAAGAGAATGAAAGCAAAGTTCATAAGTAATTTTGGCTGCCCAAGAAGACAGATTAAATTGCAGCAGGTGCCTTAAAAAGTCAGCTATAGAAAGCCTGACATTAAATAATATCTACTCGGAGCACCATTCACGGACTGGAGTCAACAGAAAATGCAGTCCATGGAAGAAAGGATATTCTTGTTTAATTTTAAAAATCCTAATTAGCTCAATATGAGAATCATATCATTTTTCAAATCAAAGACTAAAGCAGTATTTTGGGCTACTGAGCTGCTTCTTGGCTTCCTGATCCTAAGTTTAATTCTGATTTAAATCAGTACAACTGATATTGCTCAAGATATTCATATATAACATATTCAAAATGTAATGTTTGCACTCTGAAAGACTGTAAAAACTAGACAGACTTTTCATTCTTGGCTTCATCTGACTAAGATCTTAACTGTATTATATGCATCCCAAAATCAATGCATGGCTTGTCTTCTAAAGCTCTGTCTGCTACTAAAACTCTCATTGTATTTGTCTTTCTGTCTGTCTGTCTGTCTGTTTGTTTGCTTGTACCCCCCCCCAAACTTAGCCTATATGATGCATTATACTGCTACATTTTTTGAATCAAAGTACCTAAAATCTGGTAACCTAAAGAATCTGTAAAAAAATCGAGGATCTATTGTTCCATCCAGCATTGGCATAAAAAAAAATGGTTAGCCTAACATTTAATATTAATTATGTTTACATCAGATTGTACTACGGTACTTCTTCTCAAAGCATGACCCAACAGGCCCCAAAATTGTCTAGGCATCAATTTTCATTCTCCCTCTATGTGTGCATACATTAATTTATTGAGATATGTTTTGAAATGCTTCAGAAAGGACCAATTTCAAATTGAAAACAAAGCCATTCAAGACAGGAGAAGGATTTTTCTAAACTATTCATTAAGAGATACTCAGTTTTTCAAACAACAAAAATGGATATGAACGTTGATGGATACTACAGCTACATTTCTTTGCATAATAATCCAGCACAAGGGTAATCCTTTTTTCTACCCCATTCTAAGTCTTTGTATGATCTCTAATGCAGACAGGAGTTACTCATGGACACATCCCAAAAATAACGTATGCCTTTTTCATTTACCAATGTGGGTAAATTTCATAAAATAGATTAACGTTATATTGAAGTTTAAATCGAAGGCCTTCATCTAAATAATAAATATTTATTTATTTATTTATTTAAGGAACGTGCATAAACGCACCAACGTGCCTACCGTTCCTGTCCTAATGTTCCCTCTTATTCGTATCCATTTTATGTATTAAATCATGTTTATATTTATATACCGGTATGTTATCTAATATGTGCTTGACAAAAATAAATAAATAAATAAAAATAATTAGAGCACATATTTTATATGTAGACAGTCTCCAGTATAATTCTGGAATCTTCATATGGGAGTTGGAAAGACTAATATAAGTATCAGTTCTCAAGTTCTACATCAGGCTTGATATCCAATGCCATGTAGCCAGTACTTTTATTGTAAA
Source organism: Pseudoxenodon macrops (assembly GCA_032467955.1). Classification (NCBI taxonomy): domain Eukaryota; kingdom Metazoa; phylum Chordata; class Lepidosauria; order Squamata; family Pseudoxenodontidae; genus Pseudoxenodon; species Pseudoxenodon macrops. The sequence goes on along the minus strand of JANHFT010002981.1, from coordinate 227,247 downwards.
GCTATAGTATCAAGATCTTGCAAGTCTGAATGCACTTCCCCCTTCTTTATCTTCCTGAGAACTAGGGAAAGATGTGTCTGATATTCCCAAAGGTGATTTTTCAAGAGGCAACTGGACTTTCTGATTTTTCAGAAGCTGAAGCTTCTTGCATGAGAAGCAAAATGTCTTCAAAGAAGAAACAGAAAGTCCAGTTGCCTCCTGAAAAAGAATCTTAGGACAACCGTGACCTGGATGACTGAGAATCTCCACAGACATTTGTCTGATATGTTTACTCATCTCACAATCCTGCCCTGGACTCCGTCTTTTCTTTTTATCAGGCTGTTTTCTTGACAGTGGCTGTATCTCTTGTCCCTCATAGTCTCGACACCAAGTTCCTGCCTTACTAAAAAAACTAAAGCAGTTTTCCAAACTGTCAGGAGTAGACAATAAGCATAATCTATTGCCAGAATGGCAGAACATACTGGCTGGCAAAGGTGAGAGCAATTAAGCAGACTGAGCAATGTTCTAACTCGCTACTCTTAAATTTTGATAATGAAAGCCAGGGACTGAAATGCTTGCCCTCCATAAAAGAACAGCTTAAAATAGAAACTCAGTTAGAGCATTTTGTGATCTTGTGTATGTCCATCTGCAATTGCTAAGACATTGCAACTGTACTAAACACAATGGACAGGATTACTTCAACAAATCTTACTGATTTGTTGATGGACGTACAGCTAGTTCTCATGCAGAACTGCCTTGTTTAGCAACCATTCACAGATATGAAAAATATGAAAAAGTAGGAAGTCATGGTTTTGCTTAGTGATTTCTTCACCTAATGACCAAGTTGCCATACTCACTTGCAGTTGCTAAATGAGGGCTAACTATGTAATCTGTAGCTAGCAAGCAGCTCTTTGAAGGCCTGTTTAATTGGGATTTTCACTGTTTATCATCAGCACTGCTATATTTATTTTTCCTAGAAAAGAGCTACCAATGGAGCCAGTGATACCTGGAGAATGTCAATTGTAAGTGCAATATCCACAGCTGACAGGACTGATAGATGACCATGAAACTGGGTGGCTACTGAAGAAACAATTAAAAGTGTTTCTACAGGCTCTGTGAAACTTGGTTGTTCAGATAACATTTTATGACTAAGAGAGGGAAGAAGGAAAAAAAGGAAGTATCTCCTTTATTAATAGCAAGAAATAAAACTTGAGTGCTAAGCTTTTTCCTATTCATTAGTAATCCTGTGCTTGAATAACATGTGTTGCGTGGATGGGCTGTGTAATACAGGTAGTCCTCAAGTTACAAATGTAATGGAGCCTGCCAATTACATTTGTAACCCAAGGATTCATAGGAGCGAATCACGTAACTCAAACATGATCACTCTCTGTTTTCACCCATGAATTTGCTAATCTAATGTGAGGGTTGTTAAGTGCATGTAAGGTATCTCAGGGTAGGGAAGACCATGGGGGCCTAGTGCTTTCCCCAACCCACTGAGATATCTCATGCTTCCCCCCTCCACCCATCCTCCCTGACCAGGTCACTTCCTTTACCTAGTTCTCAACGATCAAGGGAGCTATCTCCTCTACACCCGCTTTGCCATGCTTTCACTTAGAACAAAGGCTTGGCTACAGGGATGAAAGATTGCGTCCCTATAGGCTCTGGTCGTTTTTGCAAAAAGCCTTTGCCGATGAGAATGGAGGCTGGGATGGCTGCTTGCATCCCTTTGGACCTCTGTTCTTGTCAGCAAAGGCCTCCTCAATCCTTTGCTGATGAGAACGGATCTTGTGTGATCGTACGGTACTTTAGGCCTCCATTCTCTGCAAACGCACCGAAGGCCTGAAGTATGAAACAGGCCAAGAAACTGAAGGCTTCCTAGATCTTCGCAAAGTGAGTATCTGCAGGCCTAGTGTCTGTAGAGACCGGGCGGGAGGGCAAATGTTGCAGAGACTCTGTGGTTGTTCGTATGTGTGAATGACTGCCGTGGTGCTGCAACATTCGTAATTTTTGGATTCTGTCATAAACATAAACTTGGGGCATTTAGTTCATAACTTCAGATGGTCATTAAAGAAATTGTCGTAACTCAGGAATTACCTGTAGAAAGGAATATATTTTATATTGACAAGATGACTTATTTGGAAAGCTTTCCCCAAATCTGACCTAGAGTTTAGGTTGCCATGTGATTCTTAGTTACATATCAATCTCTTGTTTCAAAAAGTTCAATATAGGAAGCTGACATATTATTTTAGCAATCTACATGGGAAGCATCACATTTCCAGCTAGCAAATAAACTGAACCAGGGTCAACAAATTCAAGTATCTATTAAGTTATAGGCCATTCTCAAGTGAGAACTTTCAGCTCTAGAAATCAAATCACAAGTTTTGAAGTAATTTCCCTAGCTGTCTGCCCAAGCTGCTTTAAAAATGCAGTGATATTCTGAGCAAATTCCCGAGAACCTATTATTTACCAGTAGTTTGAGTTTAGGCAATGATTTCTTGCAAGCACAAACTGTGATTTTTTAATAACTTAGACATCTTTTTTTTTAAACAACCAAAGCAAAGATAACTGCAAACTAATGCCATTTTGCTGTGGGAGGAAAAACTTTTTAATGTAAACTTAACCAAAAGAACAAAATGTCTTAGTTGATTTTGATAATTACCTTCCATAAGTACATTATAGGGCTACACCCCTGACTTTTGGGCTATTTTATTAACTTTGTGTTAAAATGGGCCAAATGGCACCCACACAGACATACTGGTATTTATTTATGGTCCTTACTTTTCAATAGACATGGCTGAAACTGGCAATGCATTTACTCTATGCTTGACAATTAAATGTATCGACCAGGAAAAGTGTGTTATTTTTTGCGGTAACATCCATGTGACAAACTCAACATCTAGCCTTTGTGATTCCCTATGTCTGGGAATTCAACATAGGAACTATAGACACCTATCTGTCTCTAGGAATGTCCCTTTCATGGCATTCTAGTCCACCTGATTTCTTTTTAAGATTTTTCTTGGGAGGATAGAATGCTACAAATGCTGCTTGTATTACAAAGAATACCTTTGATTTCTTATAATCCTCCAAATAAAAATGTAACCCAATGTGCTCTTTCAAAATTTGCCCGCTCTCTTTAAAAAGGTATTCTTGTGGACAGAAGACAATGAACTAGAGATCCAGACTGATTGTGGGAAAAGTACTGGAGGACAAAGGAAGAATTTTGCCTGTGCTGTGCATCTCTCATTATGTGTAGTTTTTTTTAATGCAATGTTCAAAGTGCTCCATAATTTTTTAGTATTGATATAAAATGGGACAGGATGTTTTGTCTAGATTTTATATACTGCAGGTAGCAATGTTTTACCTGGCTGTTTTTTTTTCTGTTGGTGGAAGGTGTTAATGTTGTCACAAATTTCTGTGCTTTCATGGCTAGGTATACTGCTTGGCTTTGGAGATGGAAACCTTTCTCTGGTATTCAATTACAGGGTTCTCTTCGGAGCAAAAAATTGGGGGTGATCATAAGATCCACAGAATCCAAGTTCCATTATAGTTCTGCCTTGAGCAAATTCTGAAACAAATTAATTCTCTTTAACCTCAAGGGTTTAACTGAGAAATGGAGCAGAAAAGGGGACATATTTTGTCACTGGCATTTTGTTGTTTGTGTGTATAATGTCCACCATAACAGTTGCATGGGAACGGGAAATTCTTCCTTCCGTGGCAGCCATGTTGTGAGAGCCTCCGTTACATCTCTCAAAATTCCAGTACTGTATGCTCATCACTACAAAAATGTTGGGGCTCCTATTTCACTGATAACTGATATAGTGGCTGCAGGGAAGGAGAGGGAAACATAACCCTGGACAGAGAGAGAGGGCAGGCTATGTTTTGCTAAACCATATTCTGTCATAATATGTAATTAGGGTCATTGGCTTCCGTGTTATGTTGATTCAGCAAAATTTACATCTAAAACTTGGCAGGGCATGTATTGCAAGGTTGCAATACATACATACACAAGCACACACAATATATAAATGTCCTCTAATAATTAAATGCATTAAAAAATTAAAACACTCCAACGTAATACAATAAAACCATATTCTCAGATGAATAATGCAGAGTCAGCAAACATTAAACTTTCATGGGAAATCAAAAGTATTCTAACCCATTATGTGTTCACCTGCCTTCTGAAAAAAAAGAAGGGGCCAGCATTAATAAGCCTAAGGGAATTCTGAATAATTAGAACAGCTACCGTGAAATGATTACTCCTGACTAGGAGGAACAGATAAATTATTTAATTTTAAATTAAATAATTTTAAAAACAAATATTTTTCTTAATTTTTTTTATGCCATCAAGAAATGCACACATTAAAAAAATACATTCAGGACATCTGCAAACAAAAAATGACATGTATTTGGAAAAACAGCATCTAAAAAGCATATAATAAATTTTTCATCAAAAAAAAAAACACTTCCAAAAATTCAATGAAATAAAAGTACAAAACAATTCTTCTTCCTGACCCCAAAAATCCATTTTTATTACATTGCTATATACCGTAGTTTCTTCCAAAGATACTGGCTCTAGCCCAAGCATACTGTACATAATACTTTTATAGTATTTTATAGTATAGTATATCAAGGACTAAGATCAAAAGCAATAATATTGCTATTTATTTTGTAGGAACACTCCCCCCAGATTAAAATAGTATTTATTCTTAATATTAAAAGAGGCAGGATAGAATACTTCTCCAAAGAGAAATAGAGAAAAAATGTTCTTAAAGGCAGAAAGCAGCCCCAGTCTTTCTTAGTAGCTTCCAGCTGAAGCCTCAAGTCTTTAGAGATGGATATTTTGTGCCCATTAAGAAAGACTGGGTAAATCTATTCATAAACAAGACACCTTCAGCTCCAGCTCTCTGGAGCATCTCAAACACAACCCCCCCAGAAACCTATAAAGATCCATCCACTCATTCAGCCATTTTGTCAGCCACTCCAGAAACATGCTTCTGTCACTGAAGTTTCTGGAATCGAAATAAACAGAGTCCTTCTTCCCAATTTGCCTCCATTTTATTTCCAGCATCTTTCTCCCAGCTTGGAACCAGACCAGATTTTTCTTTCCAAAATTTCAAAAACTAAACTAGTACATTTAAAAATAATATTTAAAAAATGCAAGGATGAAGCATTGCATATCAATAGTATGAGTACGTTCCCTACCTTGAGTTATTTGTAAAAATAATAAAGCTGGAATACAAACAAGCAACAAATAAATAATTTTCTCCAAAACATTTTTCAGATGAAAAAGTTAGTCTTTCTCATAAAAAAATCGTCAAATTTGCAAGCAATTTAATAAATGCAGTGTCAGCCTAACACATGCATACGCATATGCACCCACATGCACATGTACATGTACATATATATGTTATTGCAGGGATCCCCACCCCCCCAGTTTGTAAGCTGGTACCACTCTGTGGCCTATTAGGAACCGGGCCACGCAAGCGAGCAAAGCTTCATCTACATATGTGTGGGACCTCGTTGCTGGTGGTCCATGGAAAAATTGTTTTCCCTGAAACTGGTACCTTGTATCAAAAAGGTTTGAGGCCACTGTATAAGTGGATGAATCTTTAACCTTTTACATGAAGTTGCCTGCATTCTAATTTTACTATATTTAATTAACATAATTGTTTTCTCAAGGACCAAATTATTTAATTGCATCAAAACATGCAGTCTCATTAAGGAGGAAGAATGAATGGGTTTTAAAGCAACCTATACATCTCTCTAGCTTTTCACAAAAGAAGTGATGCATATTACAAAGTCTGATTATACCTTTTGGGTTTAAAATTGAAAATATTTTCACAAACAAGCTCATAATGGTGAATGAAATTTTAGAAATTATCCTCTTTAAACTGTGTTTTGAAATAAGAAGCTTCTTCTGGAACCCTAAAATCTTAACCCTGTAGGCTAATTTCTTATACATTCTGTTGGCTTTCATTCTCTCTTCTTTCTACTCAACTTTGCACTTTTGTCTCTCTTGGTAAAATGCCTTTTTAAGTATCTTGAAATAGCAGAACACAGAAAAGTCAACCTGGACTTCTAAACTGCAAAAAAAATAAAAATCTAAATAATGAGTTGGGAAATTATCTGAACAGCATTTTTCACACTTAACAGCCGTACTCACAGAAGTGTGGTTAAATCAAATAAGTAAAAGGAGAATGGTTCTCTGAAGAGAAAAGAAAAAATTGTGTATTTTTGAGATTATTTCCCAGTTACAAATCAGAATTTGCACATAACCTATAAAGTTAAAGACTTTAGAATTTTTACTTTACTATTAATATTAGACAAAGTTCTGGGGTTTGCCTATGCTGCAGTCAATCAAATTACACTCAATTATCCCAGAAAAAAAATTCCATAATTGTCTCTGAGGATTGTGCATTTCATTTCAGGATTAGGGTCAAAGTATTTGAAACTCCTTGCAATGTGGGCTTGATATTAAATTCTGTTTCATATCAAAAGGCAGCCTCTGAATATAAGTAGGGCTTGATCACAATATCTTAAAATATTATTTAAAGAAAGGCCACATCAAATCAACATAACAAAAAGAGAAAAGAAAATTGCTAAATATTCTTGTATCAACAAAAAGTGTATTGATAGTCATAAAACATTTTTTCTTGTCCAATCGTACAAGATAAAATCTAAACACAATGCAAGTGGTTTATAAAGCATGGAATATACTATCTACAGAAAACCATGTATAATGTATACACAATGCATCTTATACAGTATATGCAATTCTCAGGAGTTATTATGCATATGCTGAGAAATTAGAGAAACATCACCATTTATGGAACACAGTGTATTTTGTGTGGGCTATATTAATCTTCAAGCCTGACACAGAAACAGCATTTAAAACTAAAGATTTTCTGACAAGTTGTTTGTGTTTTATAGGCTTCAGTGTCAGTCACAAGCCATTTTAGAAGGTTCTGTATTTTTAAACACTAATATTTTCATTGATGCTCAGTTGATGGAATTAATATTAGTATTAATTTTAGGAAGCAGAGGAATACTTGAAAACACTCTTTCATTTACACAAAAAAATGTTATAATATGGCTATGCTTCTCCATGTACATCTACATAAGCATTGCAATACTTCCTAATAGCATTGCTTGAATATTGTTTTTAATGCAAATGGAAAAGTACATCTATCTGGGCCATTAATTGATGAACATGGCTAAAATTGAATGGCAGACACTAAATTGGATCAAGGTAAGAGAACAATGCTAATATTTTTGCCACCTGAAAATTGTAAAAAGATAAAAGGAATTAGAAGTGAAAATGCAACAATCTTATCAAAGCTTAATTGTCAAAATAAAGTTAGATGACTTAATTATTAAAAGAAAAAATATTCATTATAAGTATAAACCACAAACAGCTAGTCCAATGACTTAACCCAATCTAGTTCCTCAGGTCTTTTTTCCACACATAGCAGTAGTATGTGTGTGTATGTGTTTGTGTGTGTGAGACAGAGACACATGATATCCTTTGGATAGAGAAAGTGAAGACATGCATGGACCTTATATTATAAGATCTATGCATGGCTTCAATTTCTCTATACAAATTCTACTAGATTATATTAAGTATTAAGTACATGAAACAGCAAGTCAAATCAGATGTAGCAAAGTACGTGTCAGCCCAGTTACTTAGTTGGGGGTGTTACTTGGAACCCTGACAGTACTGTGTTTCCCCGAAAATAAGATCCAGTCTTATTTTCTTTTGGGCCTCAAAATAAGCACCAGGTCTTATTTTCGGGGGAAGTCTTACCCGCTTACCTTAGGACCATTGCAGCCAGGCCTCCCATGCCCTGACACCTGTCATGCGGCTGCCTGACTTCTTCTGCGGCAACTTGCAGCTAGACATCACGTGGCGCATCACACTGGTGCCGCCGTTCACAGCAGCAGGCTGTATGGCACATTGCCCCAGTGCTGCTGATCACGATGGTGCAATGTGCCATATGGCCTCCTGCTGAAAGCAGCAGCACTGGCACGAGCCACCTGGTCTCCAGTGCAACAAGTCACGTGGTGTCTGGCTGTGAGCAGCCGCAAGTGGCCACAGAAGAAGTTGGGCAGCAGCTTGACAGGTGTCGGGTATGGGAAGCCTGGCTAGGTAAGCAGGTGCAGGGTGCACGGGGCAGCTACAACCCCACCCTAGCTTTATTTTGATGAATGCGCCTTGTCCCACCTCATACAATCAGACAGTGGGATGGAGTGGGCGGGGTCTTAACTACGGACTTATTTTGTGGGGTAGGGCTTATATTAGGCACACAAATAAAAAATCAAGCTAGGGCTTATTTTGGGATAGGGCTTATTTTTCGGGAAACATAGCATCTTTACAGATTAATGGCAGCATTTCAGAATTTCAAGCAAAAGGCTTTCTAGTTCCATCTAAAGATACCAGTTATTAAATCTGGAATTCTGGCATTATATATTGTCAAATCACTGATCTGCTTCCATCTCTCCTTTTACAGCAAACCTGGACCTTGTACTCATTGACTAGGAAGAGCGGAGAGCGCTAGATTTATGAAGGCATGCATATACACATGTTGCTATTAGTAATACAAAGCATGATATGACTTGTGGCTACTCATAACAGATATAGTGGAACAGATTAGATTCTATCAGGCTTCTTATGGATTCTGTAATATATAGCTGGTATAGCCAGCTGATATAATCATGTATTAGAAGCTTTTACCAACCTGAACCCCTCCAGGAGCTAGACTACAAATTCTAGAATTCTGTTAGGCATGCTACTGGCAATTATGGAGACTGCAAGCAATTCAATTACCAAATAATCTGCTGTTCTGTGAGCTACACAAGTTCTCAGTTTATTTCTAGGTGCTGCTCATCACCTTTAAAATCCTGCATAGCATGGGTCAAGGCAATTTGCAGGACTACCTATCCTTGAGGGTATCTTCCCATTCTACCAGGTCAGACAGGGTGGGCACATACCTGATCCTTTCCCTTAAGGAGTCCTAGTGGACAATCAGTATGCAGCTAACAAAAAAGCCAACACAGTCCTAGGCTGCGTTAACTGGGATAGAATCAGGATCATGTGAAGTGTTAGTACCACTTTATAATGCCTTGGTAAGACCACAATTTAAAATATTGAATCCAATTTTCATCGCCACAATATTAAAAAGATGTTGAGACTCTAGAAAGAGTGCAGAGAAGAGCAACAAAGATGATTAGGGAATTGGAAGCTAAAACATATGAAGAAGAGTTGCAGGAATTGTGTAGTCTAGTTCAATGAAAAGAAGGACTAGGGGAGACATGATAGCAGCGTTCCAATATCTAAGGGGCTGCCACAAAGAAGAGGGAGTCAAACTATTCTACAAAGCTCCTGAGGGTAGGACAAGAAGCAATGGATAGAAATTAATCAAGAAGAGAAGTAAGGAAAAATTTCGTGACACTGAGAACAATTAATCAGTGGAACGACTTGCCTCCAGAAGTTGTGGGCGTTCCAGCAGTGGAGATTTTTGAGAAGAAATTGGATCATTTGTCTGTAATGGTATATAGGATTTCCTGCCAGAGCAGGGGGGTTGGGCTAGAGGGCCTCCAAGGGCCTTTCAAACTCTGTTATTTTGTTCATCCTTAGATACTGCATCTATGGTGGGGCCAGTCCATAGCAGTCCATGTCTTGTAAAACACCCTCCCCCTCTGGGATGCATTCCCCTCCTAGACTTCTAGAAGACCATACAATCTGGCTGTTACTTAGCATTGGGATAGAATCAATATTGTGCAGCTTGGAAATTGCCTTTACTGATGCATTGGAGAGTGTTGGTCCAACACTAGGGTCTGTTTTATTGTTTTTGTTTTGTCCTGTTTCTTTTGTTGCTTGTGAATCACCCAGAGTTGTGACTCATAAACTGTGGCACAATATAAGTCTTTTAGATGCATGATATTCATGTGCTACGGTATTTATTCACAGCATGCATTATTTATTTTATGAATTTATTACATTTATATGCTGCCTAGCTCACCCTGAAAAGTGACTCTAAAGGAAATTTAGAGTCTTGGCTACCCCAATCCTATATGTATGTGAGAAGAAAACTGTTTAGATGTCACATTGAGTAGTTTGACATCTTCCTTTCAATACCCTTGTATTAACATGAGACAAGCATGGGAGAAACCTTACTGAGAACCAAGGACTCAGACTAAAACATTGTCTCCCCAAAGTGCAAAATTTCCCTGAATCTTACTGTCAAACCCTTCACTGCAAAACATAGTTAAGGAAGCAAGATTCACATAGACTTTCTTTAATTTATTTTACTGCCAATATTGAATATAGAATAAGAGTGAATAAAACTCCATCTCTCTTTCATCAGTGAGTTCATTAAGGTCTCTGAAGCTTTTTCATTTCTTTTTCCCAGATTGTTTGCATGACAAGCTAAGAATTGGTTTCTCTAATAAACCATAAAGGGCCTCTTCCATCTGCTGCTTGTTTTGGGACTACAGATATTCCTCCCCCCCACCATCTCCTCAACACATTCTCCCCCATTTACCAATAATGTGTTCAAAATCAAACCTTCATGAAAACGAAATTCACGTGTATACTTTGTGGTTGTTTTTACAAAAGATGATAGAAGTAACTGTTTAAGAAATTCCTTGTTAAATTCTATGTTAATTCGGGGAGAAATCTCACTCATCCCACGGGACTTAAATATAGTACATAACTCCAAAACAATTAAAACTGTTTATACTGGTAAATTCAGAATGATATATATAACTGTCACATCCAATTATCACATTTTGAGTATTCTGAGGTCCGAAACAATTGTCATATATGATTCTTTTCACTGGCAGATAACTTACTGACAAAAGCATTCATTTTTTTCCTAAATTGACTGTGATGCTTGTGTTGCCTGCTTGGTTGCGCAAAATTAAATATAAAAAACCCATAAAAACTCACAACAGAACAGAATCAGATAATGTCAGTGAATAACTCTGTTAAGTAAGAATGGTCCCCATGCAAAGGTATTCAGGATGTGGAAGGATTTTTTTTACAGAAGATTTCACTCTGACAGGGATTATAATTTAGAAGAAATTTATTTTGAACCTAATAGGTATGGAAAAGTGAAATAATAATATTTGAAGCAGAGAATTCAGAGATTCTGGATATGAAAAGCCATTAGAGGCAAATGTATTATGTCACTTAAAACTTAAATTAAGATAATCTTTTCAAGCAGTTAATAGAATTTTCTTATGCAAAAGCATCTATGGGACACATTCCATTTCATGCAAGGAGATGCAAAAATGATGGACTGCAAGAGTGGAAAGAAAATGCCCCTTCAGTTCTGTTTAGAAAATCCACATCTTCAAATAGAAACATTACACAGGATTCTCACTATTTATTTAGCAGTTTCTATCACAGTCCAGAATAGAGAACCAGTCTGGGGAAATGGTTATGGCACTAGGCTAGAAACCAGGAGTCAGGATTACAATTTAAACACAAACTCAGCTGGGTGAGATGGGGCTAGTTAAGAGTCTCTCAGTTCTAGGAAGCAGGCAAAGACAAACCACTTCTCAAATCTTGGCAAAAAATTTGAAGGCAGGCAATTGCCAGGAATAAATAAATAATAAAATACAAAACAATACAATACAATAAAAACACAATACAATACAATAAAAAATAATAAAATAAATCACAGCCCACACTAGTTAATTAACATGGAACAACCACATATAGACAGGCAGAAGCAGCTTAATTGTCAGTAGTTGGTGCTGAGAACTTTAGTTGCCATTCTAGTAGTAGTAACCAGAATAAACTTTTACTCTTTGTCCCTCTATGGCAGTGATGGCGAACCTTTTTTTTTGCTGTGGTGCCAGAAGGGCACATGTGTGTGCGGTAGCGCTCGTGTGGCCACACCCATAATGCAATGCCCTTCCCCGTGCATGCGTGCATGCCTCACTGAAGTCTCTGTACTTCTGGTAGGACCGTTGGGACGTTTTTCATCCTCCCCAGGCTTCAGGAAACGGCAGAACGAAAAACAGCCCAACGGGCCTACCGGTAGGCCCATTGGGTCCGTTTTTCACTATCCACAGGTTCTGGACGCTTTCCTGAAGTCTGGGGAAGGTGAAAACAGCCTCACCCCACCCTCTGGAAGGCTGAAAATCAGCTGGCCATCGCGTGCTGGAGCTGACATAGGGCAATGCCTCGTGTGACGTCAGATATGGTTCCATGTGCCACCTGTGGCACAAGTGCCATAGGTTCTCCACCTCGGGTCTATGGAGTGTATGGTTTCTATCCATTCATTTAAAAGAGATTTATCCCATCCCACCCCAGTCCCAAAAATCATCTGTTTGTGATGAAATTCCTACAGACTTAGGAAATACAGAGGAGGCACTAAGGCAATTCAGGTGGGAAACAAAACCATTACAGAAGAGATTCCAGGGTTCAGAGGGAGTGAGGTGGGGAGAGGATGGGTTTGAGAATGATTTTAGTTATAAACGAAAATTATTTTGGTAGTAATTTGCAAGATTCTGATAAATTAGCTTACTAGATTTTTCAAAAAATCCAAATGGTACCCCTCAACGGGCTTGACCATAGTAAAACTTCCCCAGTATTTTTTTATTAATTATAAGTGTATTGTTTAATCAAACACTGCAGGATAATCTTTTGAAAGATCTTGCCCCAACCCTATACCAACATCCATTCTGATACTGTAATTTAATTATTACTAGAATCATTACTACATCTGAGCAATACTTTTTGTTCTAGACTGAAAAATGTATCTATAATAAATAAGTGACATACCCTCAAAGCTTCAATCACAAGATCTCGTGCTTCCAACTCCCCTTCTAAAATACTCAGAAGCATCCTCAATTCTGATTTGCTGAGACTGTCCACATCGAATTCTCTTTTCTGCAAAATAAAAGTAAATAAATGAGGTTCTATGAAGATGTTCCATCTAATGAAGTAATAAAATAAAATTATTCCTGCAACAAGGTTCATTTATAAGGGAGGAAGAAAAAACAAATGTTTTCCACAAGAGTCAAGCACACGCAGTACAGCAAGCAAGAAACTGAACGATTCCAAAATGATCAAATGAAACTGCAATGATTCATCAGGGATTCAGCTCAACTTGAATATTTTACTTTTTCCTTGTTTATCCACCAATAATTGTGGCTATATAAATGCAGATATATTTGAGAATGTCATATATTATGATGGGTTTGCTTTGACAGTTATCCACCCCACTGTGGAAGGCTTGGATTGATTCATGTCTTACTTCTAGCTTTTAATGCTCCTAGAAACAGCAAGTAATCCCACTGCAATAAAACATCAATAAAACTCTCAGTAAATAAAGGAGCTAATCTCTGCTCATCTTCCATGTAGGAGAGTCTAAGGCATATATATAATTCAAGTCACCCTGTTTCTAAAAAGTAGGTAAGCAGTTTGAGGTTCCCTGGCTACATGAAGATCTCAAAACCCTTATGATAATGGCCAAATATTTTATTTATTTTATACATTTGTTTCATCAAGCATATATTAGATAACAGATATAAGTATAAACATGATTATGAATACATGAAATGGATAACGAATAAAAGGGAACATTAGGATAGGGACGGTAGGCAGGTTGGTGCACTTATGCACAAATTATTACCAATTTATAATAAGAGAAGAAAAATATTACATATATTATTACATACTAATAAAATATAAGTTAAATGAATTGATGTTTACATTTCTTTTGGTCTCACCCACCATTTTGGAGCACACGGTCTACAGCATACTACTATGAAGCTAAACAGAACTCAAGGTGTTGGGAAAATACAGCAAGTATTGTGGCCATATATTTGCTTGGTCATTGAAGACAGACATGATTTCAACTCTTTAAAAATCTCTATGATAAAAGGTTTGACCTTTTACTACAGACTTTCTATATGGCAGTTTCTGAGTTTGGTTTACAGCAAGGAGGTATCCTGGCTGGCACTTTATGTATTTACAGTCCCCAAAAGTGCCTATTCCAGAAATATCTATTTAAATATGTACTTACACCATTCTAATTATACAGGCACTCAAGGCAATTCTTAAAATTATCTGTTGAATTGTCTGAATCAGTGATTGGGAAAATAAAAGAAATCTTGTTCACTAAAACCTTCCACTTTGTGTGTATGGTGGTGCATTTTCTTTATATTAGCAAATATATTCAGAATTCTTGTCCGATTAAGATTTTATTTTTCAAGATGAATATAAGATTTGTAACAGCAAGATTATTCTATGTACATGTTTAAATAAGAATAAACTTATAACTTGCAATAAAATCAATCCCATTCCAAGACACTTTGAATGGATTTTTATTTTCTCACTAAGTATATTTCTAGTTCAATATTCTGAAGTAGAGTTGTTTAAATCTCATATTCATATTGATTGATTTAATGGTGGTTACTTGTTCACATTAGGATTAAAAACCATATACAATAAAGATTACATTTTATCTATTTGATTTCATCACACATCTTCAAACTTAAACTGTCCACATGTCCACCACCATTGTTTTTTTTTAATCTATTGATCAAATTCTCTTTTCCTTATCAGCTATCAAGCACAAAAAGATAGAGAATTTTATGGTGAACATATGGAGCAAAATTTTGGCTGTAGGGAAGGGTGCTCACTTGGTGCGCCCAGCCACGCGCTTCCTTGACTCTTCTTGATGCACGCAAGAAAGATTTCTTGCGTGCAGCCAAAAGATTGTATTTGGAAGAGTCAGGGAAGCACATGGCTGGGCGCGCCCATCTGACTGAGTGAGCGCCGTCTTCCAAATTTCTTGAATGCAGCGTGCAGGTCGCGTTTCGAAGAAGTCGCTCACTCGGTCAGATGGGCGTGTCTAGCCACACACTTCCTTGACTTTTCTTGCTGCACGCAAGAAAAGTCAAGGAAGCGCATGGCTGGGCGCACCGAGTGAGCACCATTCCCTGCAGCCCGAGAGGTTTTCTGGCCAGTTGCTTCTGCCACTGCACTCGGCTAGAAGTTTTGCTGTCAGCTCGGCTTCCTCAGGCAGCCCGCAAGAGTTTCCTCCCCTTCCCGCTTCGCTCGTCATCTCAAGAGGCGGAGGTGGGAGTGAAGAAACCGCTGCTAGCCGCTTTGTCCTCTACTCTCCTTGAAGTTTCTGAACAGCCAGTGAGTCTCGGCTGACCCGAACAACGCCACTTGAACCTCCACCGGAGCATGCTCAGTCACCATGCCCTCCTCATCTTCATTGCCTCCCTCTGCCTCCACTACCCACAGCACCACTAGCACTCTCGCCTCTGCCTCTGCCCTTCTCTCTGCTCCTACCCCTGGCCGGATCGCCACCCCTACCGCTCCCAGCTCCACCAGCCTGGATTTTTGGAGTCATGGTTCCAATAGGGACACCCTCACATTGACCCTAGCAGAAGCTGGGCCTCGGGGCACCATCCTGAGCAAGCACGGAGCTGGAGGCGAGGGTCTCTCTCCTTACCCAGGTGCCTGCCCTCCACCGTTTTCATCAAGTATGTGTGTGTGTGTGTGAGAGAGAGAGAGAGACAGAGACAGAGAGAGAGGGAAAGAGCAGAGAGGAAACTCTTTCAAACAGCATTGCCAGCAATTCTTGTTACTTCCCTTCGTCATTTCTCTTTCTCTCTCACACACACATACAGACATTTGATCGCTTGAAAGGGACAGGCTGCGCTTTGCTTCTATCCACAATCGCCTGTCCTTTTCTCAAGCAGC
>JANHFT010002981.1:172352-184652 GCA_032467955.1 Pseudoxenodon macrops | reverse complement strand
TTTCCTGCCTAGGCAGGGGGTTAGACTAGAAGACCTCCAAGGTCCCTTCCAACTCTGTTATTCTATTCTATTCTAAATTTCTGTAAGAAAAAAATGAACATCTTCCCTGGAATGCACTATTTAAATAGTGCAAAAGGATGTATTGAAATTTGCGCAGCAGGGGAAGAACCCAAGTTAGGTATGAGGTGTTACAAGGTGCAAAGGGATGAGGAGGATATGCAATGGTACGTGACTGCTTCTTGTTTGGTTTGGATGAAAGACTGGATGCTGCTGAGAAATAGAAGGTTTTTGGACTTAGAAGGACATGATCTGACATTGGGGTGGCATGGATATTTGTGGTATGACAAAGTCAAGGTTAATATGAATTATAGAAATCATTATACTTGATGTGCCATTTGGAGAATATGGAATAGATAAAAATCCAGGTTGTGCCCAAAAACATCTTTGTGGCTCTCAACACAAGAAGCATTTTATATACAAGGAATAATAGACAATTATACTTATAATTGATGTAAAGAAATTCAGAAGTCATTTCTTTATATCTTTTTTTCCCTTTCTTTTTCGTTTCTTCTTTCTTGAACTTTTAGCAAAAGCAATATCACTTAGACCAGTATCCCAGGACTCGCTTTCCCCAAAGCGGCTGAAAGCGCTGCTTGTCTCTGCCTCGAGACTCCCAGTTGGCATCTCGGTTCCTAAGACCATTGGAAATATGTGTTTTCTGATGGTCTTAGGCAACCCCTGTGAAAAGGTCGTTCGACCCCCAAAGGGGTCGCGACCCACAGGTTGAGAACCACTGACTTAGACTTATATACCGCTTTGCAGTGCTTTTACAGCCCTCTCTAAGCGGTTTACAGAGTCAGCATATTGCCCCCAACAATTTAGGTCTTCATTTTACCCACCTCAGAAGGATGGAAGGCTGAGTCAGCCTTGAGTCTGATGAGATTTAATCTGCCAAATTGCAGGCAGGAGATAGTCAGCAGAAGTAGCCTGCAGTATTGCACTCTAAGCACTGCGTTCTTTTAGCTTTTTGATTCATTTTTTTCTTTTTTACTACTTATAATTTGTACTAGGTTTTAATCTCTTTTAAAACTTCTAATAGCTTTTTAAAAAAAATTTTTTAAAGAAGAGAACTACCAAGAAATTCTCATAAATGAAATGTCTTTGTCTTTGTTTAGTTACTAGGTCGCTAAGTATTCACCAACCTTCCCTCAGTCTATGCTGAGCTTGAGGAATGGATGACAGACAGGAAAATCTCCCTCCCCATTTTCCTGCCTTTTGCAAAAAAGGCTCCATTCCAAATTTTCAGCATATCCCAGGATTGCAACACTGAAGGCTCGGAATGAAGCTGTTTTCATGAAAGGCAGGAGAATGGGGAGGGGATTTTCCTGCCTGTCATCCATTCCTCAAGCTCAGCACAGATTGAGGGAAGGATGGTAGGCAGGAAAATCCCCCTCCCCATTTTCCTGCCTTTTGCGACAAGGAGTGACTGGGAGGGGAGTGGCCAGGTGAGGTGTCCCATGGAATTGGCCACGCCCACCCAGTCACATGACCCACCACCACCAAGCCACACCCACAGAGCCAGTAGGGAATTTTTTTGAATTTTACCCCTGCTTAAATCCTTATTTGCATAATCATCCCTCTAGGGGTCATAGTTCTTATGATTAAATTCAAGGGGAGATTCCAGATAGGAATCTGGACCATGATAGCTTGAGTTCAAGAATTAAGTTCAACAATTTTTTCTTTTGTAATCCTGCACATAACTTTGGAAGGAGCAGATGTTCTGACCAATGGTAGCAGCAATGCTGTATATCAGTTTGTGATAATTGACAGCTGGTTGATGCAATAACTGATTGTTTTCCTGACTCTGCAGCCTTTATGTCTCCTACTTCAGGCTTCAGCTGTGACTTCCCAGCCCTCTTTCTTCTCCTTCTCTTATGCCATGCATCTGCTTTCCCTCCTTCTTTGGGGGGCTGGTTTGATCCAAAGCTGCTTCCTTTGACAGGCATTGTCTCATTTCCTCCTAAACAAGTGAGTCACTCTCACTTTACATTGGCATCAGCCCTCAACAGCTAATTTACTCATGACCTCAGGAAAAGTGGCAACAAAACATACAGAAACAGATTAAGTAGGATGTTATATCTAATACTTAGGCCAGAATTTCTGCACAACATCCCCCACGCACTAAGGCAATACGTTTTTTACTCAAATAATGTATTATGTTTTTTTCCCAATATCGCAAGAGATGTGCAATAGGTATAGTATATATTTTATATTTGAATCGATTTAATTCTGTCCAATTCCAAATGACTCTGGGTGGCTCATGAAACACCAAATGGCATAAAACAATGTAATAGGAAGCAACAAACAACAGCACCAAACTAGAATAGAAGAACAAGAAAGAGGAATAAGATGGCAAATGTGGCTGACACCTCAAACATCTTTCTAATGTCTAACTTCCAATGGAAGGAGATCCAGCCACCCTAATCAAAGGCCGAGGAGAACAGCCAGATCTTTATGATCCTCTGGAATAACAACAGTGTAGGAGCCAATGGGACTTCCTTCCAAAGAAAGTGCACTTCCTGGGTCCCAATAGATGACCAAGTTTAATGAAAAGAAACTTGAGCATGTCAATGTGTCAGGTGGAGGCAGACACCAGTCAAGATAGGAACTACCTCAAATAACCAGGCCTTATGCAATATTAGGCTATATATTGTACATTATAATCATCACCTTGAATAATCTCTAGGCAAACTGGCAACCAAAGGTGCTTTCAGAGCAGAGGTGTCACATATATAGAGACCCATCACAGCCAACAGTCCTGGATTAGTTAAAGCTTTGATGTTCTTCAAGAGCTGCCCCATGTAGAAGGCTGTACAATACTTGAGTGGTGAGATAATTAGAAAATATATGACCATCTTATCTAAGAAAGTGTTCAACTGGTACAACATGTGAAAGGCCTTCTTGGCATGAGCCATTACCTGCTCAGTGAACAGAAGCCACGAGTCCTTGAACATCCCCACAATGCAGACCTTCCCTTGAATGGGGAGGTGCTACCCCAATGAAAGTTAAAAATAAAGTATACCCAGAATCCCAGTACCCATAGCCATTCAGTCTTGGTAGTATTGAGTTAAAGACAGTTCTTTCCATCCATGTCAGCAGAGTTTCCAGGCACTTGAATAGGACATCAAGAGCTTCATGTGACTAGCCTGGGGTTGAAAGATGTAATTGGGTAACAGCAGCATACTGGTGATACTAAACAACCAGTTTGAGGGTGAAACCCAGTGGTTTTAGGTAAAGTCTGAGTGAGTTTACCCATTAGAATATCCTCACAAAAGCTCTGCAGATGGTCCTATGACCAGGTCCCTACTTATTACACTAAACAGGACAACTGTTTAACTGGAATACATTACCTGACTCTGTAGTTTCTTCCACAAACCCCCAAAACTTTAACCTTAGACTATCTACCGTTGACCTCACCCCATTCCTAAGAGGTCTGTAAGGGGTGTGCAGAAAAGCACCAGCCTGCCTACTGTCCCTGTCCTAATGTCCCCATGTATTCGTAAAATATCATGTACTCATAAACATGCTTGTACATCTTATATATTCACAATCATGTTTGTTTTTTGTCTGTAATCATATACACGCTTGACTAAATAACTAAATAAACAAACAAACAAATAAATAAATAAGGTAGTTATTGATGAATACAACAAGGGTGGAAAAATAGTGTAATTTTGGTTCCCTTATCACCATAGCGTAAAGTCTTCCTCTATCAGCCTTACAGATTCTCTTCTGACACTTCACCTCCAGGAGATCCTAAATAAACCAATATGTGT
Source organism: Pseudoxenodon macrops (assembly GCA_032467955.1). Taxonomy (NCBI): domain Eukaryota; kingdom Metazoa; phylum Chordata; class Lepidosauria; order Squamata; family Pseudoxenodontidae; genus Pseudoxenodon; species Pseudoxenodon macrops. The sequence continues at coordinate 180,816 of JANHFT010002981.1, read as the reverse complement.
CCCATAATTAGCACATAGGAAGTAGAATGATGTGTTTCAAGGCATTGGCATCCACTAATTCCAGGCAATGGTCAAGGCCACAGCTGAACTTCCGATTAAATCTTCAGAGAAAATTTCCACTGGAAACCCATAGGATCCATCAGTTCCTGGGGGCAGTCTGATCAAATGGTCCATATCTCCCCATGGAATAGGTTGGGAATGACAAACCAAGAGGAGTGATCTGCTTATCTCAATACAGTGACATTAGTGGATCATGTCACAGCTGCCCAAGATAAAAACCAGATCTAGTGTTTGACCTCCAATATGTGTTGGGTCAATGATGACATAGGTTAAATCCATAATTGCTTTGAAGGCCTTTCATTCATGCCACATTCTGGATTCTATGTCACTTGGCACCAGATTGAAATCCCTGAGCACTATCATAAACCCAATGACAGAATCCAGCAGGGCAGGCATGGTGATTCTGGGCAGCAGGGGAACAGTACATCAGCAGCAATCCCAACTGTTCTCTAGAGCCTGCCTTTAACCAGGACACCTCACATCTAGTACATAAACAAGTACCATCTTCCAAAAAGTTTTTTATCCTGAAAGAATCCCAATAAGAAAAATCCAGTGAGAAATATTAACACCTCTTCCAGAAGTCACAAGAACAGTTTCCCCCCCAAAGCCATCACTCTGCTAAACAAATAATTCCCTCACCACTGTCAAACTATTTGCTAAGACTGCATTACTATTACTATTAGTCTTCTCATCATTCTATCACCATCTCCTCCCACTTATGACTGTAGGACTGTAACTTGGTGCTTGTAGCCTTATGACTTTTGTTGATATAGTTTCCTGATTGCTTATTTGTACCCTATGACTAACATTATGTGTTGTACCTTACGATTCTTGACAAATGTATCTTGTCTTTTATGTACACTGAGAGCATATGCACCAAGACAAATTCCTTGTATGTCCAATCACACTTGGCCAATAAAGACTTCTATTCTATTCTATTCTATTCTATTCTATTCTATTCTATTTAGAGGCCATTGTCTTGCAGTTTGAGCATGAGGATCAATTATCTTCAGCACTTATCTGCAATCTCAAGTCCATCTTCTTGTCTGGAGAGGAATGATCAAAGAACCAGTCTACTCACTGTCTCTTCATTCTGTTGTGGTTGGTGGTTCTGTTTCTTGTAGAGCTACCTTCTGTCACCATTTGTTTTCCATAAATTTCAATGATTACTTAAATATCTTAAGAAAAGTGCCTTTTACTTTGAGGAGCAGGGCCATTCTCTATCAATTCACAGAATGACCACTGTAGCCTAAATGCCCAATGCTTGTTTGCAACTGTCTATTTGCTTCATTTGTGTGAAGTTGGTCTTCAGCTTAGTGATTGAACTGGCTGTTAAAATGTATTCTTACAGTTCTGAATTCTCCACTTTTGCAGAGAATGGGTGCCTGAAGTTGTGTGAGATCAGGACACCCAGAAGTTTCCAGTCTGTCTATGAAAAGTGTTTGCATGCCAACAGGAGGCTTGAAGCAAGGTGAGTTCGCTGCCCCAAAGCCTCCCGTTGATGTGCAAATGCTTTTCTATGCCGAGACTGGAAGTTTTGAAGGAGACTTACCGAGGCTGCCCGCCACTTCAAAAGTGACAGGCAGCCTCACTGAATCAGAGAAGCCGAGCTGGGCGCACACTTCTTACTCTCCTTCTGCTTTCACCATTCCACTTTTGTAGCACCAGGAAGAGGCAAAAAAAACCACGGCAGAGAGGCTATAGAGGAGACAGCTTGCTAGATCTTCACAAGGTAAGTGATGGGAATAGGTAGAGAAAATGTTTCAGTGTCTCTGCAGTCATTCATAAGGGTGAATGACTGCCATGGTGCTACAATATGTGTAACCTTGGAACTGTGTCATAAGTACTTGGGGGAGCGGTTATGTCGCAACTTTGAACAGTTGCTAAGTGAACTGTCATAACTTGGGGATTACCTGTACATGTTTTTGTCCATTTCATTTTGTTGCTCACAGAGAACCAATTTAAATAAAACCTTCTTCATCATATAAAATAAATACCACATAAAATTGTTTTTGTTTAATTAGAAGAAAATGATCATGCAAAATATCAAAAAGTGGCTTATTTAAGTGTTCAGCAATCTCTGGCAATTTAATCAATGAAAATAGTTAACATAAAATATGTTGCTGAAGATTACAATAGGGTTTATATTTTTCCTTTTCTCAAAGAGCTCAAAGTGAAAGTTCTCATAGCACAGTCTGTCTAATATCCCCACAACCAGGGGATAGAATAACTAGCTAAAGTCACGCAGTAGGGATTTGAAGTTGATCTCCTTAGTGTAAGTCCTTTAATCACTATGCTATAAAACTTCCATACATACTATATGTCCAAAAAACAGCAGTTCCAGATCTGTTTTCTCCTGAATATGAATAGTTGGAATCTCATTTAACTTCGAAGCAAGATAATAACCTGTAAGCAAATGCCAAATATTATCAGCTGGAGAAGTACATGAACAATCATGAATGTCAGCAATATAATAGAGTGCTGTTAAAACAAGCAAGCCAGTAATTATTCCTTTTTTGCTATTTTTGCATGCAGAGAGTCAATAGGTTAGCAGTGGATGATGGGTATGATGATGATGATAATTTGTTTGAACACAGCAATGTTGTTGATAGTTGAATTAAGCTCATTAAACTGTTTTGATTAGAAGGTGATGAAGTCTTCCCAACTGAGTACTGGATCAGGGCCAATGCAATTAAATAACTTGCCTAAGCTCATAAGGTATTGAGCAAAAGAAAATTAAATCCTTATTGCCAGCTCTTGTCTAGTAATTTCACTATGAATGCATCCTTCAATTAGACTTAAGTGGCAACATAAATGCTTGGAATGTAAGCAATGAGGAGATGATTATAACAATACCTAGCCCTGCCTCCTCCCTACACACAAAGGTGAAGGCTTTTGACCACAATAAATCTGTTCTGCTTGACTTGCACATATTTTCCCCAAAAGGATAATATCCTATCCCTTTATAAAGCATTCCAAACAGCACTTCGGAGAGCTCAGTGCAGTACATCTCATGCCATGTAGGCTTTATTGGTCTTTGCGTGGCACTAGGTCCATCAAAGAAAGGATTTTGCAGAATGAAATATGGCATGCTGTGCACGGTGACACTGCTTGATATTTCAATCTCTCCCTCTTTTCAGTGTTGTGCATTGCTGGGGAAGAGGGAAAGGGCTAAGAAATGTTTGAAACTTCAGTGGAGAAACTGCTATTAATGAATGATTCTCTATTGGGCTTTATTCCAGCTGGCTGGAACAGCTTTGGGCATGTATTCACATTTTAACAACAGTTGATGAATAACTAGTGAACAAAGAGGCTTATGCCTCACTGGTAGGCAAGAACTTCAAACAAATAAAATATCATCCTATGTATGTGTGTGTATATATGTATGTATATCCATGTAGAACCTTTTTTCAGAAGTTTTGATTTATGTGTGAAATAGGTGAATGGATCAGTTTGCTGTGGAGTTCTCAGGAGCTTTGTGCTATCATATGCTCTGAGCAATGGTCATATACTGTATGGCAAATACCTGAAATAAATATATAATATCCTTCCTCAATCTAGTGCCCTACAGCAATCATTGTCATGCTCTATGTAGCTAGCAAATGCAAGGAAGTCAGATTAACATGAATTAACATCAATGCTAGTTTCTTAAAAATTGTAATTAAATCTCAGCTTCAGTTGGAGTGAATCATTAAGGTAGAATCTCTTTGAAATGTCTTCTTCCCATGCATTTTATATCTGGCCTAACTTTTCACTTCTTAGAGATCAACCACATTTGGGGCTCTCCCCCAATTCCTCACAGGCTTAGAACTTATATTAAACTGTATACTGGCTTGGCATTATAGATGACAAAGTGCAACTTATCTGGAACAAGCCTGGCGAGGGTTGAGAAAGAATGTTGGTATATACTGTTCTGATCACTACAGTATTACTGTTTTAATTATTCTTTTCTATGCGTTTATGTATTTGTGGATCATGCTGGTAAATAATTCAATTTTTTAATTATCTTGGTTTCCAAAAGTTGTTATAAACCTGGTAATGCTACTACTCCCATTATCAAGTTAAACAGTTGAACGGATTAACAGATTAATTTCATAATGGTGCCTACGAAGGGACTACAGAGAAGCAGCAGTTTCCCAAGAAGAAAGGAGCAAGTTCCAAGAGGGGATGAGACAAGAGGCATCACAGCTAGATAAGAGACAGAGAGTTAGGATAGCCACTCCATAGAATCCTTTAGGATGTAATTTGTGATAAGTCCTTTATAGCAGCCTTTTTCAACTTTTTGAGCTTAGAGGAATCCTTGAAATACGTTTTAGACCGTGGGGAAGCCCTGCACAGTTAGGCCAAATACAGGCCAGAATTTACAAAATTCATATTCATTTCATGCACCCCATTCCCTAAATCCAGATTCCCCTTTCTTGTTCTCTCTCTCCACCTCTTCACCCAAGGACCCTTTGCAAAACTGCAGGAAGGCTGATATCTTGCACCCTCCAAAACTCTTTCGCTTAATATTTGAACTCTTCACTCTCTCCTGAACTCTTGGCATCCTGAAGTCAAAGTCGCCACCACCGCTACTACTTTATCCTTCTTCCACCTTAGCTCTAGGTTTAAAATGCTACTGCTACCAGTCATGCCCATCCCTACCCCAAATAAGTTTTCTTGTTAGTATAACAAGGTTTCCTAATTTTTTCCAACTTTACACAATGGGGTGCACATGTCATATACATGAATGTTATCAATCTGCTTAGGACCTGTTAATCCAATTATTAACTAAACGGAATATGTATGAAAATAATAACCCAACATTTTCTCTGGGTACTTCTAGATCATCAGCATTTTCAAGCCTTCACAAACACATCTGGATAATTCAATTTCTTCTGGGTTATCTGTAGTTCCCCCCCAGTTCTATTTATATTCTGCAATCAGAGTCAAATCTACATTTTATGAGCCTAGAACTTACAGAGAAACCTCAACCAATGCTCCTCTTTGCTGCCTGCAAACTTTCTACAGTTGAATGCCCAACCTGCTGAGTTTCAGATGACAAATTCACAAAAAGCCTTTCAATCCCCTCTCTAAAAATTAATTTTCTTATTCACCAGTCAATAGTGCATGTGTTTGCCATGTATCTTGCAATCTGCAGAAGTAACCATCACAATAAAACCTTTCTTGGGTTGCTCTACAGAAGAAAAAGGAGTCTAAAAAGAAAAAAAATGGATTCCCTGAGATCCAGCTTCAGGATCACAGTCATGATTTAATAGTAATATTGGATGGAGAAATACTGAACGAATACCAGTAATAATGATAAGCAGGCATTTTGTCCATCCTATATTTTAGAAAGAGAAAAAGAGAAACATGGAAAGAGGATGCTATTGTGTGAATCCCCCATATGATCTCATAAAATAGGCTGATTTGCACAATAAAATCTTTACTGGAAGCATTTTGTATTAGGGATCAAATAATTTAAATAATATTGAAAATAAGTGGTGTAAAGGACCCTCAGTTTTGGTATATAGAAGTACTACAAGTCTGGAGAATTAAACTGAAGGCAGTAATGAGGCACAAGAGTCTTTTTTAAAGTGGTGCATGGGCAGGGCATTTCAATAAGAGACTACAAAAAAAGATAACTGTATGTCAGTAATAATGATGACAATTTCAATCTTCTGCTTCGTGGTATTGTATGTCTTTTATCAAGTTAATTTAAACTGCTCAACTTCCAGAAGTAATTTAATTTACATGAATGGGAAGTACCAAGTATCCTTTCAGTCTGTATTGATAGATGTTTGTGTATATCTACTTGTATCTTAGATGTGTGACTAACAAATACAAAAACTTCAGTAATATTATTTCATTGAAATATATTATTAGTATTATGCTCAACATGTAATAATTTCTTTTAAGTATTTATTTATTAATTAATAAAATATGACCACCCACCCCACCTCTTTAATTGATCCATAGTTTATTAATTAACCCAATGTTTGGATTTGCACGATACCGCTAAATTAATCATATAGACCCTTTTTCATACAGTCTGCCATGCTAAAACGTAATTGGCTAAAACTCATAATTCAACAAATGTAACATGAGCATAATTACAATGTAACTAGTTTCTTTGTTTAACTATGATCATGTGATCAGGGGGAACGGTAAATGTAGACATCAGCAATATAGTTTCTATGGCTCAAATAGAAACTAATATCATTGTTCATATATCTTACTGTGGCTGGCAGTACAAATGGAAGGGAAGGGTACGAGATGGACAAACCTGCCAGCATGGCAGAGAGAGATTGGACCATGTGATGGACTTGTGGGTGTGAGGGCAAGATCTTGAACTGGGGGGGTGAAAACCTGAAAGTCTTCAGATTTGTGTTTCCACAGATGTGCCAACATGGTTCTCTTAATAAATTGGAACTTTAAGGAATGCTTTGCCTTGGAGTCTGATTTGATCAGGGATGATATTTGGAACGCTGACATTTGTATCACTAAAATCATCTGTTTTTTTCTTCTTTTTTATAATGTATTAAAAATTCAAATATAGCATGCCATCATGCTTTTTTTTCTATTTTTATTATATTTCAAGATTTTAGCAATAAAGGTATAGATTTTTTTTTAATGACACATGAATCTAGCTCATATTCTGTAAAGCTTTCCTGTTGATTTATGGTCCAATGTGCTCTTGTAAAGTCCTTGTAAAAGGCCAATAGGATAGGCCAGTCTATCTCTCAGGAAGAGTTGATCCATGGGTCCCACGCAATGACATCAAAGCATGCTTCTGGTTTCCCACCAGATGACCCTTTTCATTGATAGTATATGGAGTGTACCTACTTGAGCAGGTATAGTGGGGTAGGCAGAACCCACTGGGGAGAGGCAGCCCTACAAGTTACCTGGTCTTATGCCATGCTTCAGAGGTGACAACCAGCATCCTGGATTGAACATGGAAGCAGTGCAGTTCATGTAACAGCAGTGTTATATTTTGGATGCACTATTTTATGATGCATCCAAAACCATGCATGCCACTGTATTTTGGACAAGCTAACGCTTCTAAATATAGTTCAACGTCATCCCATGTAGAACACATTGCAATAGTCCAGTTGGATGGTAGCTAGTGTAATATATATTCTAAATATATATTACATGAACCTCTGGAGGTTCATGATATATAAAAACAATGTTTATTGGTTCTAATTATAATACTGAATATATTTTGCAAAATGAATCCATATTGTATGAAATTAAAATATATAATTTATTTTAGCAATATGATGTCTCTGTCCAAACACATACACTACATCAATGAAATTTAATATATATTTTCCAGGTATTGAAGAAAGAAAAATTATAATATAATGAAAAAGAAAATTGGTACAAATTAAAAATAATTACTACCCAAAGCTGCAAATTCAACTTTCTGTTGAAAAATCTTTTTTGTGATTTTAATAAAATTATCCAATCATTGTACCATTATGGGTTTTTAAAGCTTTAAAAGTTATATGTCTTTTTGCTATATAACTTGTAAAGATCTCAAAATATCCAAATTCAGTTAATCCTTGCTTAATGTTGGTACTTGGAATGGAATTTTTGTCACTAAGTGATGTGGTTGTGAAGAGTGATGTCATGGCAGTACTCTTTGACACCATTAAGATTGTGAGTTGCTAAGCAAGCATCTGATGCTATTCCAAAGATGTTTTTTCAAAAGGCAACTGTGGTTTCTTTGTTTTTTTTAAAGCTTCTTCAGGTCAGAATTGAACATCTCATGTGATTGCAACTTGAAATTTCCTGCCAGCTTCCAACAAGCAAAATCAATGGGAAATTATGAGGAAGTTGCAGGTCTCAGCCATGCCAAGCTTTTCTTTAAGTAGCTCACAAACAAACTAGGGAGCAGGCAGGGCATGCTGTGGAGTAAGAGTGCAGGCTGGGGACAGGGATGAGTTCTACATTTTTTTACTACCGGTTCTGTGGGCATGGCCAACTTGACGTCACTCACCCACACGGCCATTCAGTCATATGCCCCCCCCCATAGCCACGCCAACAGAATCGCCAAAAATGTATGTTTTGCCAGCTAGCAGGCTGACAAAGAAGCCTCGCCTTCTACCTCAGCACCAGCAGGAGCGGGCTGCTGCAGCTGCAACAGCGTGAAAGGCCCGTCAGAGGCAAGAAGGGTCGCTTCTCTCATGGTGGTTGCAGCCGCCGCCCAGGCAAGCTGCTCCCCACCTGAGGCCCATGCCCCCCCAACTAGCCATGGTGAAAATTTCAAAGAAACCTCACTTTCACCGCCATCGCTGCGGCTTCTAGCGCTGAATGGTTCATGCCCCTAAACACACATACTGCGCTTGTCCTGGCAGCACCCCGGCAGTAGCATTCCAGTGAGAGAAAGAGAGGGACCAGAGAACGAAGCAGGCATGGC
>JANHFT010002981.1:143892-172252 GCA_032467955.1 Pseudoxenodon macrops | reverse complement strand
AGTAGCATTCCAGTGAGAGAAAGAGAGGGACCAGAGAACGAAGCAGGCATGGCGGCAGCCAAAGTCGCTGCTTATTCCAACAGCGGGGACAGAAGAGGCGCCTCTTTCATCCTCGGCTGTTGCAAAGAAGTGGCAGCTCTGGGTGTGCCATGCCTGCTTCATTCTCAGGTCCTTCTCCTTCCCTCACTCGGCTGCTACTGCCAGGGTGCTGCCAGGACAAGCGGTGTGTGTGTGTGTGTGTGTGTGTAGGGGGGCATAGAGCATTTGGCACTAGAAGCAACTGTGGCAGCAGGGAAAACAGGTGCGTTCTTCCCCCCACCACCATCTGTGGCTCCGCGCCACATGAAGTCGCCCCGGAGTTTGCATTGGACCGCAATCGAGTCCGTGGACTAGCGGCAAGGAAGGGCTCAGTCAGTCCACGGGCTCGATTGACTCCGCTATTGCTTCTTCTGCTCCCTCCCACCATCCGTGCCCTGCTTACTTACCTTTAGGCAGGACCTTTAGGCAGGGAGACTGCAAGTAGACCGGGTAGGCAGCAGCAAGTGACGATGCGAGGGAGAGTCCAGACTGCGTGGTGGCCACACCACATTATATATAGGACTCTCTGAGGCGGGGCAATCTGTGAGCCAGTGAGTGGCGGGCAGGTAGGCAGGACGGGGCAAAAGTATGGTGCCGACAGGCGGGGCGAGTGGGCAGGGCGAGTGAGCAGTGACTGGGCACGGGTGGGGGGAGCGAGCGGACCAGCACTGGAGGTGTCATCCAGGCTACGTTTACTGCTGGTTCTCCGAACTACCCACTAAGATTACTATCTCAGTAGAACTGGATAGAACCGATAGGAACCCACCTCTGGTTGGGGATTAGGTATTGTGGCATGGTGTGAATGCAGGCAGGGAACTGGTGCTGCAGTGATAGTAGGCAGGGCATTGGGCACTGTAGCATGGAATGAGTGCAATTGGGTGGGCAGGACTCTCAGGAAGAAAAACAGTCGAAGTGGGAACTACTTATAGGAGCAACCAACAACCTTCCCTGCCAGCTTCTCCATAGACTTTGCTTGTGGGAAGCCAGCAGGGAATGTTGCAAATGAAATTCCATGTTCCTGTGATGGTAAAACAGTTACAAGTACAAGCCAGTTGCCAAGCCCCTGAATTGTATTCACATTCTTGCAAGGACACTGTGATGGCTGCAATGTTAGGACCCTTTGTTCAGTACTACTGTAATTTCAAATGGTCACTGAACAAGTGGTACCGTAGCTAAGTGAGGACTATCTGTAAAGAATAAGTGAGAATTTCAGTCATATCAAATATGCTAATTCTGATATATTCATATCTAAAAAAGAGAAGACAGACACTTCTCTAAATGGCATAAACCTTGAAGGAAGAAGACTGTAGGAATATATTCAGTGTGTAATTAAGAATAATGATCTATAATTAAATGAAAATTCAGGCTGATTACCATGAAATTAGATGTATTACAGAATTGCATACAGTGGTTCCCTTACAGAACTGGAGATGGCCAATTAATGGTCTATTTTTTTCTCCCTCTAATTTCTGTAATAAGCTGGGGAAGGTGCATAACAGAAGAAATAAGAGTATGTGGTTGCAAATATACTATACATTTGTATTTATTTTTTTAAATAATCAAAATAATCTCTAGTTTGTGTTGTATCTTGTAAATATTGGGAAAGGAATAAAAAATTCTTCCTAACAATTAAGTGTCCCCCATATCTTGTTCAATTAATCTATTTTCAGAAAAGTTTTTGACATTTCCTGGGAGAATAATTCCTTGTCCATTTCATATCTCTCATCCCAGTTCCCTTTTTTACCAACTATTTCTGTTCTGAAGAGACATAGACTGCATTTTCAGGGGCCAATGCACTGGCAGAAAGACTCCTATTCTGAAGTAGGATTCATATTTATATCCACACTCCATGTACATGGGAGAAAACGATGTTGTTGGAGGGGTTGTGTGTGTGTGTGTGTGTGTGTGTGTGTGTGTGTTTGTTTGTTTGTTTGTTTGGTAGTTCACTTCTTCCTGGCTCCATGGGGCAGGCCATTGAAATGAGTTGTTAGAAGACTAGTTTCAGTAGATCATGGCTAAGAAAACGGTGAATTATTGTGTGGCATTTTGATTGGCAGCATTCATTTTGTTCCATAACTCCAATAGCAGAAGTTATTAGAAACAACATTCTGTTTTTCAATTATTTCCACAATAAGCCAGTGAAGTAAAAAAAAGACAAAAGAATGACTAGCCAAAGATACCCACTTAGCTTCTATGGCTGAGTGTGGGCTTGAATCTCGCTTTCTCTAGTTCCAGTCCAACACCTTACCCACAGCATTACACTTGTCTGTAGTTAATAAAAGACTTAGAAGGGATAATACTGGGAGTTAATCAAATCCTAGTGGGTAGTGCCATAGATCAATGTTCCTCAAATTTGGCAGCTTGAAGATTTGCGGATTTCAACTTCCAGAATTACCCAGCCAGGTTGGCTGGCTGGAGAATTCTGGTAGTTGAAGTCTGCATATCTTCAAAGTTACCAAGGTTGAGAAACACTGTCATAAATTATTATAGAATTTCACATAGGTTTATGCTTTCTGTCGCTACACAAAAGTGATTTCCTCCTTTCTCCATGGTGATTCAAACAAGAACCAACAAAATCATGTAGTAGAGAGCAATTATTTTCTCTATCTCTTAGCAGGATGCATAAAATTGTGATAGTTTAAAAAGTTGGCATAGCAAATGTTCATTATCTGTGATCTTTTGCTTTAATAGCTGAGTCACTTGAGACATATCCTCTCTCTTCAGAACTCACTGAAGCTACTGATTATTGATTCATGTTGATTCTTTTTACACAGGTTAATCAATTTGCTTCCACACACAGACTCTCTGTGTTTGTTTGCTGAGGCAATGGACTTTATTCAAAGCATCTTATGCATGAAATTAGATTGTTTGGAACATGAACATAATTAGTTAATTGGATGAAGATTACTTAATTAGATGAAGAATAAGCAGACTTTGCAGTAAGTTTCCACTCCTGTAAACCAGTGCCTAATTCTACAACATAAATCTGACCATAAGAGTCAAATTTGCTGCTTTTGTTGATGTTAACTAGCACTTGACTCTACAGTGCTCTACAAAGATAGACTTAAGAAAAAAAATGTGGATATATCCTCTACAAATTTCAGGTTATAGTAGTTTTTCTTATTTAAGAATTACACACAAGTAGCTATTTACAAATAAGGTGCAATTTTGTCATGATTAAGATTTAATCTCAGAGAGGGCTGACAGGGTATATTTTGGCTTGTTTGTTGTTAGATTTTACTGTATATATGTTCAGTGGTTCAAACAGTTTTGGTCCTAATTTTTGCTTCCAAAATTGGTAAATGTTCCATTCCTGTGTTTTTTATGCAATAAAATATAGAACAATATTCTATCCTTTATAGCAAACCCATTAAGACAGATACCTGTAGTCTTAGCTATTAGTTTTCTAAAATAAAATGTACTACCGGTATAAAGATAATTAAGGATTTTTTTCTCTAAATACCAAATCAAACATAAGTGTATAGTAAAGCAAAGATAAAGATAAGTTGGATGCTGTATCCCCTCAGAAGCTCCTTGGGGGTGGGGTGGGGGGACACAGATACCTTATCCTACTGTGAATGCTCCAAGAAACTCTACAGCAGATGAAAATGTGTGGACTTTTGGAATGTTAGATTCATATTTTATCTTTCTGCAATTAACCTGATTGTGGGTTTTTATATATGCTGGTCTTAGAGTGTGAAGAAATGATTGATTGGATTATTGTGTTCTAAGGGGACTCAAAATGGTCTTCTGCGTTGCTTTAATCAGTTTAACCACAAATAATATTTAGCAGAAAATGTATACAAGGAAACAACCACACTGACACTTACACACTTGACTGGCTATAATGATATAGTGGTTTTGTCTTCAGACATTTTAAAGCAGGAAAATTACAAGCATTTCTGAATCAGATGTTCAAGTGGAAAATCTGTTTTACCACTTACAGGAAGCTGGACCTTTTAGGAATAGGGGCATTCCATTTACAGCCCATTAATAAAATATATTTTAGACTGGAATTTACTGAGTTGACACCATTTGCTATAAAGGACATTCATATAATGCTAATGCTAAAAAAGAATTGCAAGTATGCAAGGGAGAATTAATAGTCAGGTGGAGTGTCATTCAGTGCACACTAATCCATCACCTAAATCCTTACCCCTTGGATTTTAGTTATCTAACAATAAGCACATGTTTGGGATCAGAGACTATTAGTTCTAGCCCTGCATAAGGCATGAAAAGCTGGCTGGGTGACTTTGGAACAGTCACTCACTCTCAGCCCAACCCCTTCACAGGTTCATTGTTGTGGGGAAAACAGGAGGAAGAAAGAATATTAGGTATGCTTGCCACTTTGAATTATTTATAAAAAGAAGAAAGATGGGATTTTATTCCTGTTTTGAATGACCAGTGTACATATTAGATTGGTTCCAGAACATTGTACACAGAACACTTATAATATTTACTTATTTATTTAGCCAAGCATGTATAAGATAACAGATATAAGTAGGAACATGATTATGAATACAGGAAATGGATACGAATAAACAGGGACAGTAGGACAGGGACGGTAGGCACGTTGGTGCGCTCATGTATGCCCCTTACAGACCTCTTAGGAATGGGGTGAGGTCAATGGTAGACAGTCTAAGGTTAAAGTTTTGGGGGTTTGGGGATGAAACTAGTGTCAGTTGGTACATTACAGGCATTGACCACTCTGTTGCTAAAGCCATATTTTCTGCAACCAAGTTGGGAGCGGTTTACCTTAAGTTTGTATCTATTGTGTGCTCGTGTATTATTGTGGTTGAAGATGTAGTAATCATTGACAGGTAGGACATTGTAGTAGATAGTTTTGTATACTACGCTTAGGTCAGACCAAAGGCAACGTAGTTTTAAATTGTCTAAGCCCAAAATTTCAAGCCTGGTGGCATAAGGTATTCTATTGTGAGCAGAGAAGTGGAGGACTCTTCTCATGAAATATCTCTGGGCTCGCTCAATTGTATTAATGTCTGATATTCAGTGCGGTATTTGAGAATTGGTCTAGCAAAGGTTTTGTATGCCCTAGTTTGTAACATAATATTACCAGAGAAGAAGCTTCACAAGGTTAGGTTAACAACTCTTAATGCCTTTTTGGCAATGTTGTTACAGTGAGCTCTGGCACTTAGATCATAGTACTTTCTTTTTAGTTTATAGGCTATGTAATGAGTATACTGATTGTGATTCAGTTCTAGAGACAGTCTTGTACAATCAAATAAATCTACTTTAATTATTAACTAATTAGCTAATTTACCTGGTTGTGATATTTATATATTTCTTTTTTCTTTACCTTTTTTCTTTTTCTTTCTTTGTATTAATCCTATTTTTCTTTTTTTCCTGAATTTAGTTTACATGTGTCTATAATTGTTATTAATATCTCCAATATTTTTTAGAAACAATAATAATAAATTGCAATATTTTTTATCAAAATATTTTTAGGGAATTTGCTTTGGAAGAAATGCTTTGAAAATCTTAGGATATCTGTGAATCAGAGCACGACAACTCATTGCTGATTTATTAAAACTGCCACTATTTTTTCTAAAGTTGTGCAATGATTTTGGAAGCTTTGCAACTGCCTGATCTTGAACAAACAATGGGCCTATTTTAATAAATCAACTAATGCACCTCTTCTGAACTGAATTTTTAAAAAATTGTACTGCTAAACTTTGTTATTTAATAAATAAATGTATTTCTTTTTTTAAATAAGAAGTATGATTTCTTCTTGGGGAAAACAACATATTATGAATTATCTAACTCAATACGGTCTGTGCTTACTTATCAACCACTCTCCAGAAATATATCTGTTCTTAGCCCTACTTAGAGATGCTGTGTATGCAGGGGCAATTTACAGTCAAAATATATGATTCAAAGATACAAGTCTTTCCGAAGAAATCCATTAACTACCAGTGAAATTGACCCATAGTAGTGGTGAAACTATATGTATGTATGCTTTATTATAATAATGAACAATATGACTTTTTTTTAGTGAAAAAGGTGTGACATTTTCCTTCTTCTGAGAGAGCAGGATGTTCCCACATAGCAAATCTAAAATCTGGGACATTTTAATGGTTCTTTACAACCTATTCCAGAAAGAATCAGTTATAAGCATCAGTTGAAGACTTCCTAGCTAAAACGTAATTTTATAAACAGCAAGCTGTTTCAGATTTGGGTTTGGGGTTCTTACTTAAAATGTCACCATATTTTGCAGGAAGCACAAGAAACCTGCAACATTGTTCATCTGGCACAAATATTGTATTCATTACAGCTTTTGTTCAAAAGAACTTTGATTTGGGTTCTATTGCACCCTGTGCAGCTTTTTTAAATTACCATTTTGAGTACCAAGTAACCTATAATTAATAACAACTGCTCTTACCATTCAGAATCATTCTTTTTTTCAGCCATCTCTCCTCTTTTAAGAGTCATTTTATCAAGGTATATGATTAAGTCCTTCATGTGTAGATTTGCAAAATGCCATCTGCAAGTTTGTCAGAAGATTAATTTATTATCCAAGCCAAGACACTGACTCATATTCTGAGTAACTAGCTTTCTCTAATCTGCTGCCTTTTGAGATTTCACTGTAGATTTTGATTCTTGTAACCCTTATCCAATACTGCTAGTTACTTTGTTGGCTATCAATTAAGGAATCAAAGTCCAAAATACATAAAAAGGTAAAGGTTCCCCTCGCACATATGTGCTAGTCATTCCCAACTTTAGGGGATGGTGCTCATCTCCGTTTCAAAGCCAAAGAGCCAGCACTGTCTGAAGTCAACTCTGTGCTCATGTGGCCGGCGTGACTAAATGCCAAAGGCACACAGAATGCTGTTACCTTCCCATCAAAGATGGTCCCTATTTTTCTACTTTCATTTTTTATGTGCTTTCAAACTGCTAGTTTGGCAGAAGCTGGCACAAGTAACAGGCACTCACTCCGTTGACGGCGCTAGGGATTCGAACCGCCGAACTGCCAACCTTTCTGATCGACAGCGTCTTAGCCACTGAGCCACCACATCCCACAAAATATATATAAGAGGGTACTAGTTAATGAAACAGTGAAGGAGTATTGCAAGACTTTAATGGAAATCAGCTTTTTAAAGAAGTTGCATTGAATTGCCTGCTTTGATTGAGTACTGTTTTATAAGCATACACACACACACATACAGTATATTATACATCAGTATTTCTCAGCAATACACTTGTGGAATGGTAATTCTGGGATTTGCAGATCAACAGTCTGAATGGCAACAAGTTGAGGGAAGGCTTCTATATAAAATATGAATTTTCTTCAGAAAGATGAACACATCATATGAACCACTCTTATCAATAACTTCTTCCAATAGTCAGGCTGGACTCTACTGAGAACCTAAAGTTCTACTTTCTTTTTAGGCATCATTAGGGGTTTCTTTATGGCAAAATTTCTGTCAACAGTATAATGCTGTATTTACAATGTCGGACTACAACTAAGCAGATCCTGGTTCAAACTGGCACTGAGCCACAGAAGCTAATTGGGTGACTCTGTATCTGTCACCAAATCTCAGCCCAATTGTAGGCATAAAATGGATAATACCCTACATGTGCTGACTCAAAGTCCTGAAAAATTAATGGCATAGAAAACTAAGGAATAATAAGCATGAACAATAAGATGGATTCACTTGAGAACAGAACTGGCATAAGTTGTTTTTGGGAACAGCAGTCAAGTCAGATGGTCTTCACAAACCAGGTCAATGTAGTTATTTGTTTCTAATGTCTCTGGCAAAATTTCCACAGAGATGTCATACTGTGCTTCTTTTAAAAATGACAATTTGCTAAATGTGAAGCAAATAAGAATAATCAGACTGGGACAATGCAGCTCAATGGATTTGCCAAGTTAAATAGAGTCCACTGGCAGTGTGGAAGCTTCAATAGAACTGATATATTTCCTGATTTCACTGCCAGCTTACAAAAACAGGGTGAGAATGGAAGTTACCAAGCAAGGCTTCACATGGATATTGGGTTGTATTCTGCTGGCAGATCCTGAATTGTTAAAGCTGGTATAACTTCATGAAGCACATTTTGTTCCATCAAATGCTTGATGCTTTAATCGTCATTTGTGTACAAATGCTTTTCATTTTAATTCTTTCTATAGAATCTGCCAACTTTTGGGAAGTTCTTCTTGGAGATCCTAGTGAAATATTCTGTTCTATAAGAGCCAGTGACTTCCCATAGATTCGTTCAATAGAAATATATGTGCTGAGCAATGCAAAAATATATAATACATGTATGAGTTCTCCTATTACTGGCACATGTGCCAACCATCTCTGGCTTACTGTGGAATCAGTTCAGATGCAGAAGCAAAACTACAGAGGTAAAGTTACAAAGTAAACCACAAAACTCAACGTGGTTCAGTTGGTCATGTGTAATATTTTATGGCTTCGGTCATATTAGAACAAGCAGAGATCTGTTCTGAAATCAGATTCAAGCAATATTGCCAGATAAAATGTTTGATGAAATATGTGTACACACCAGAGACGGTATGATACTGCAGAAGCATGCCTGTAGTATGCATTGCTACCTCACATTGGTGCTAAGGCAGGGTGTGCAGTAAATGTAAACTTGGATTAAAACGTGCATGTAAATTCTTCTACTGCTTTATTAATACTCCAATTGTTATACACTAAAGTGAGATTTTGAAAATTGAAGTGTCAAAATCTATCCTTTTCTGTCTTTTATTAAGCTTTCAGTTCTTGAAATTACTTGCAGGGCAATTCTGTTTCCATTTTTTTCTTTTGTATATTTTATGTCATAATAATAGAAAACCTTGCAGTGGATATATTCCAGCCAGAGGCAGGCTTTGTCCCAAATTTTGGAGGATTCCAGATAACTAGAATGATTCAAACACATGTGTACTGGTTATTTTCTTTCTCCCTATCTATTTTTATCTGTGGAATAAAGATATAACTGCAGTGACTTTGTATTCTGTAGTTTACAGCAAGAAAGCAATGCAGCAAACAATGTGTACAGACTTTATTAAAAGTAAATCAAGCAACAAAAAGGGTATTCCTTCAATTTAAATACTGTTTCAGCGATTATCCAAAAAGAGTGTGAAAATAAGTGGTTCCACAGCAAAGGGATTATGTAGTCATCTCATGAGTGAACTATTGTAAGGTGATAATGGTTGTGCTGTAACAAACCCTGGCAAGACCAAATGGCTTTGGGGCATGGAGCCCCAAGATCCATAATTTTGAGATATTTAGTGCTGGATGTGGTGGCACTACCCCAGAGGGATCCAGTCCACAACTTGAGGGTTCTCCTGGACTCACGACTCCTGCTCAAAGAGTAGATGGCAGTCATCGCTAGGAGAGCTTTTGTATAACTTTGGGTTGTGTGCCAGTTGTGGCATTTCCTTGCTCAGGAATCCTGCAGTCAGTCTTTCAAGACCTAATCATCTTGTGTTTGGATTATTGCAATGCACTCTATGTGAGGCTACCCTTGAAGAACATTCAAAAGCTACCTCTGATACAGAATGCAATGGCACAGGCTGTTCTATCACCCCACTACTGCACGAGTTGCAGTGGCTGCCAGTTTGCTTCCATATGCAATTCAAGGTATTGGCAATCTCCTTTAAAGCCCATTGTGGCATGGCTGTCTACTTGGATGATCGCCTCATAGCCTCTACTTAAGGGGGTAATCTCATCCCATTGGGATTGGTCCTCTCCCAGCAGAGGAAGCATGCTGCTAGCCCATCGGCCATGGTATTCTGGCTGGCAGGGTCCAGGAGAAGGGCCATCTCTGCTGTTGCGCCTGCCCTTTGGAACATCTTGGCACCCAGAGTAAGGTCTACTTTAACCCTCCTGACCTTCCAAAAGACCTGGCTCTGCCAACTGGTTTGGGACTCCAAAGGAGGGGCTTCTTGTTGGGTGTGGTTGATAGATTAATAAAACGAAAAACTCCATCTAGTCTTCAAACTTAGAGAAAATGTTTTATACGGAAAACCGAGAAAAGACAAAATCTGCCTGTTTTGCATGTCACAGAAAGATAACAAATTCTGGGCCACAAAATGAACAAAACAGATGAAACTGTAACAAATCAAAAGAAAATGTTATTAAGGGGGGGAAGATATAAACTAATCTACCAACATCTGCTGTCACTTCCCTTTCCTCCTTTCTGAATGTCACCTGCTGCTGCTGTGCTAGACCAGAAGAGCTAATAATAAAAGTCTGGGATTCAATTCTTCATTTCTCTTCTTCGACTTGCTGGGAAACACGATGGCTAGCAAAATCACAATGTCTCCTCCTTAACCATTTCTCTTCTGCAAAAGACTCTTCTGTTGACTATGCGTTTAGGCAGTCAAATGAATCAAAAAGCACAATAAATTATAGTCAAGAACGGCTTATTTTAGGTATGATTAGAAATGATTATACAATATACAAGATGTATTAAAAATCAGATCTGCACTTCACAGATGTCTGAAAAATCTTAAGAGCAAAAATTCAGAGTTCCATACATACTCCAAACTTTCCTAGAAAATATAGTTAAAACTATAGGAATTTATTTTAACAGATGCTAGTAAGCAATTACGCTCAGAGATAGACTGTTTGCTAACGCTGGAAAGGTTTACTAAGAATTTTCTGGGATGCCTAATTACCGGTACTAAGAGGAAGGAGAATATGCCGCTATACTTGCTGCTCAAAGATTATATTCTGCATCAGTATATTTATTGGCAGGAAATTATTTTATAGTTTGTAGAAACAATACTTTAAACCAATATTCATAAGGCAAAAGGGTTATTTTAAATGACAATGGCAAGAGGGAGGGAGAGAGAGAGAGAAAGAAAGAGAGAGAGAGAGAGAGAGAAATATGCTCATGCATTAAACTGAAATAATTATGTTAAATAAACTGTATGCAAATCTGGTTCCAAATATCAAGACTGACCATATCAGTGTTGCCTGGGAGCCCCTAGGCTCTGAGGATTTTCTAGATCACTGGTGGTTGAAGCTAAAACCTTTGTGCCAGGGCAACTAAACCATGACTTGCATTAATAAAAATCTAGAGGGTGAGTTGCAGACCATCTGAGAGAATCACTGCTGGAAACAATTATTCTGCACACATTCTCCACACTTTTTGCTTGAAATAATCACTGATAATTAATATCCAAACTGTTTCTAACCATGAGGTCTGGGAAAGTATTTTGGATAAATACAAAATTCAGGCAAATTTAAATTTAGGTTGAAAAACTGGAATATGTAGGATTACTTCTTTGATCCAAGTATTATGCATGTACCAGTTTTGTACCCAGTTCTTGAGAACAAGGAGATGGATCATATTCAGAGACTTACTGGAATAATGTTAGGAAAGAGAAGAATAGATTTAAATAGGTGGTTTTGGCTCAGAAATACCTATCTCCATTGTTCTATTTGAAAAAGATAGGCAATTATTACTTATATAGCTACTATTTTTGTCTTCCATTCATTGTTGTCTACACCTATCTTCCAGCCAATCATACCATTTGTCCCATATTATCGAATAATCTGTATCTTCCTTTTCCTTTAATTCTTTGGTTAATTTATCCATTTCCGCACAGTCTAAGATCTTTCTTATCAGTTCCACTTCTGTTGGTATTGTATCAGTTTTCCACTTCTGCGCATATGCTATTCTTGCCGCCGTGATAATATGTAACATCAAATATTGTATGTCTTTATTAATTTTTTTATTAAATATTCCTAATAGGTATAGTTCTGGCCTCCGTTCTATTGTTTGATGAGTTATTTCCTGCAACTATTTTCGAACCCTAATCCAATATTTATCTAATCTCTTCTTTATATATAGTAATTTTGACCAATCTCTATTTACTGCTCTTTTATATTGAATATGTCACTAAACTAAGAAGAAGAAAGAAGGAGCAATGGCATTATAGGTGTGTGTGTGTGTGTATATATATATATGTGTGTGTGTGTGTGTGTGTGTGTATACATATATATATGAGTTGCATAAGTTTTTAGAAAGCTATTACAGATTAAAATTAATTTTAAAAGTCCTACCGTTTTATATAGTTCTCTCTTGAAGTCATATTAAGATCTATTTCTAAAGTTTATCACATAAACGTTTCACTTAATATGCTAATAGAAGATCAGCAGGCATTCATGTTGTTTGAGTGTCCTCTCATGCTCATATTAATTTTCTGAAATATTCTGACAAAATAAGGTAGTAACTAATCAGTCAGTGCTCAGCCATCCAGAGAGTTTGATTTAAAAAGCATACCAATATACTTTTTCAAGACCAAATGATAAATGAGGAAATTGTGTTATATTGTCTGTAAGCTTCTATTTGTTCAAAATGCTGTATTAAATTTAACAAATGGATAATTTTTTAATGAAAGCCTTCTCGGCTTTCCCTGTTTTTCTTGCTGATAAGAATGTGCATAGGTTGACATGAAGCCAGAATAGTTGTCATTTAAAAAAAAAAGAATTCTTGGTATTTTGAAAGGATTCAATTAAAAAATGCTAGAAGTATAGTAGTAGTCTTACTATTGCTACGAATACTACTGCCCATCCCAGTTTAAAGTCATTAATGATTAATGGCTTTGTTAACTGTCACTTATGTTCAACACAGTGGTGGAAGAATGGGCTATTGTTGCATCTTCACTAATTCTGAATTCAGCATAATATTTGAAAGATGAATTTGTAGAGGTGTCTTTCCAGCTAGAGAAGAACCCAATCCATAATTCTTATGAAATGTTGAATTGATGGTACACACATGGAGAGGGAGGGTTGGGTCCAGTTTGCCCCATGACAAATGCAATCTTTGAGATCCAATCATTTGATATAAAGGGAAGCATTCCTTCTAATATGTATGCGAAAGACAGATTTTACTACAGCCAGTCTGCCATCCAAAGTCACCTGAACTGTGAGATGGATGGCAAATAAATTTGATAAATAAATAAATATAGTCCAAGGACAGTTACAGCACAATGGGATAACCAAAATGTTGGACCTTTCATGCATAAAAGAAATGAAATAAACTGTATGGTGATTATGATAGCATTTGACAATACTGACTGCTGGAGTCTTTATTCCATCAGTAACTTTCTTATACTTTGTGGGTGATGAGCAGGATATACCTCCTTCCCAGTAGAAACAATGTTTGACAGTAGGAATAGCCAGTCTATAGTAAATAGAAGTAATCCTTTACCAACAACCATTCCAGGGGTGGGTTCTAACTTACCTCGCCGCCGGTTCGCTGCCTCCCGTGCCGCATGGGCGCGCTGCATGGGTGCACGCATGCACAGTAGAAAAAAACCCTGAAAAATTCCCCCAAAAAAGGCCGAAAACAAGATGGTGATGCATGTGCAATGCCAGAAACTCAGCTTTTGCGCATGCGCAGAAGAAAAAAAATATTTAAACCTCCCCCCCTCAATTTTTAAAAAAAAAAAAGATGGCGGTGCCCACGGAGCAGAAACGGCTCTGTGACATCACCAGTGATCTATTACCTACTCAGTAGAACCGGTTCGAACCGGTAGTAACCCATCTCTGAACCATTCGTTTAACAGCAGTTTGAAGTTATAACAGCATTGAGAAAAGTGACGTACAACCAGTCCTCACATTTACAACTAATGCAGCATCCCCACAGTCACATGATCAAAAGTCAGGTTCTTGGCAATCGGCATGTATGTACGATGATTGTAGGGTCCTATCATTATGTTATCACCATTTGAGACTTTCCCAACTGGCTTCCAACAAGCAAAGTCAATTGAGGAAGCCTGATTTACTTGATGACCTCATGATTCACTTAGCAACTACAGTGATTTACTTAACAAGCATGGCAAAAAAAGGTAATAAAATCAGGCACCGTTCACTTAACAACTGCCTTGCTTAGCAATAGAAATTCTAGTCCCAATTGTGCTCATAAGTTGAGGACTAACTGTATACATACATTTACTGTTGTGACCTGGCCAGAGTTGCATTTTAAGATTTTGTATTTATTTATTTTGTTAAAGTGGTATTAGTATAGACATGGACATGATTGCATGAGATTGGTACAAATAAATGGATATAAATGAGTATAACATGGGCATGAACACATAAAATGAGTACATATCAATGGGGACAATAAGACAGGGATGGTAGGCATGCTGGTGACAATAATAATAATCAAGTTCTTCAAACAATAATTAGAAATTGCCTAAAGGGAAAGGGAAATCTCTCTGTGCAATACTACTGTTGGACACTTCCTATATTCATACTTTCTTTGGGGGGATTCTTTTTCTTTAAAATTTTATGTGATTTGAACAACCTTTCAAATAATTCAAATGTAAAGTGTTCTTCAGGATGAGCTTGACTCCTGGGGACTTCATAAATATGTAATATACATAGTGTTCTTAGCAACAAAATTAAAAAGCTTTATATTGCCTTTTTAAAGGATATTTTTACAATTTTCCAGTGTAATCTTGCATGTTGTTGTTGTTGTTGGTTGTGAAGTCGTGTCTGACCTATCGCAACCCCATGGACAACGTTCCTCCTGGCCTTCCTGTTCTCTACCATCCTCTGGGGTCCATTTACATTGTCTACATTGCATAGACTTGCTTAATACTTTCTATGCCAGAGTCTGCTTAGCTTCCCAGCCCACATAAGATCAATAAAGGGTAACCTTAAAAATGGAATAAGACACATGGGAATCATTCTTCCATATTCTGCTCTCATACTTACTTTATTTTATCTTACTCTGCGATGGATTTAATTCCTCAATAGTTTTTTCTGGCATTCCTTCCATCCCACCATCTTTGTAGTCATAGAAACAATCAAATAACAGAATGATCTTGAACCATATGAAAAATGGCTTCGACTTTCTTTTTAATAAAATAATTACTATTTGTTGAACCACTTTATTCAATTTAATCTTCCTTTTGTTTACTGCATGCATCCTTGTCAGATTAATTAATTATAAATAGTATAAATAGCTGGTTTTCAATTAGGAGAGGAGAAAAATCAGTCATGCATGAACTTTAGGTTAATGTAGAACAGGACGTAATTCACTCGTTCTGGCCTTTGGCAGACGGTATTCTCTTCCTTAAGACAGTAGCTTGGAAAGATTCCATGGAATAATGAAAACAAACAAGCCCATCATGCATATATGCATGTTTATATGTGTGTGTGTGTGTGTGTCAGGGGTGGGTTCTACTTACCTTTCCTACAGGTTCAGGTCACAACGGAAGTGTGTGTTTTGTGTGGGTGAGCGCAGCAAGCACCCGCACCCCCATCGCATCTGGGTAAAATAACCCTCTCTGCATGTTCAGGAGCGTGGCCAGGGGCGTGGCCAGGTGGCCATCGCTGCCGATTCAGCAAGCGGAGGCAAATCTCCGCTAAGGGTTCTATAGAACCGATCCAAACCTCTGGTGTGTGTGTGCGGTATGTATAGGCACACACAGTCTAAATTATGCTTATCAGATGCTTTAATAAATTTTTTCAGCTCGGGGTTCTTGGCAGAAAGAAAGGTAGGAGAGAAATCATCTTGTCTTCTGTATGGATGATGTTACATATGCCCTTCTCTCTTCAACGCTATCTTCAGGTTTTATAGAACATATGTAAAAGCAACTTCCTTGGAAGACTTTGTATTGCTTGGTTCAATTGAGCGATAAGTCCAGCTGTCATGGGCCTAACTTGAAAATGAGAAAATTATCTGGCAGCTGAACCCACATTCTTAAAGGTCCTGTAATTGATTTATTAATTAATATTGATTTCTTTTTCAAATATTATGCCATTCCATACAAAGGATTGTTCTACTGAGGATGTTGATCAGATGTCTTAGTTAATACTGTTGAGACATACCAGAAACTAAAGAGTTTGTTACAATGGAATGGACCTTGAGCTTGTTTGGAGGTTTTAGCAGAGGAACTTTTTAAAAAAATGTTATCCTGCCTTTATTACTTTTATAAATAACTCTCAGTGGCAAACATACTTCATATTCCTTCCTCCTTCTATTTTCCACACAAAAACAATCCTAGGAAGTGAATTGAGCTGAGAGAACGTGACTGGCCCTCTATCATCCAGCTAGCTTTCATGACTAAGCTGGTCTAGAACTCATAACAGATATTGCAGCCAGACTGTTCTCTCTTCCTTATTATGGTGAGACATCCAAGTATCCACATTAACACTGAAAGAGATCTGCCCTCTTTGTTCCTGAGACATAGTATTCATTGCTATAACAATTCAGCAGAACATTGCTTAGATTGCCTTCCCAAACATTATTTGAAATTGAATCTTTTCAGGCCTAGGTGGGCTTCAGAATAGCCCTTCACTCTATCAGTTAATAATTTGGCTCTAATAATATGCAACTTGTTTAAGATAGGAATACTTGCTATAATGTTAATGGTCCCATCAAAAATAACAAATAAATGATAAATGATAAAACTAACATACAATACATCCTCCCTCCCCACAATAATAATTTGATAGTTTAATATTTAAGCCTTCTTATGCTTGAAATGAATAGATTTAAGTTTAGCTATTCCCTCTCCAGCTCCGATTCATGTCAGAAAATAACATAGCGCATTCTATTCAAATCACACTAGGATTCCATTCTCCGTATACTGAAGGATACGATAAGATTAAGTCTCTTCCCTTTGTCCCCGAATTTCCCCTCTTTTCTCTACGTATTGAATCAGTTAATTCCTATCCTTCAATCTATCCACTACCCTCTCTTTTCTTCCTTTAGTAGCAAGCCCTGAAATGGTATTGTACTTTATAGGCTGTAATGCTGCATGGCACATGTAGAAATAAAACTGGCAAAGATCACTTTCCCTAGGGTCAGGGTAAAATTTGAAAATAACATGCAATTCATATCTCTCATCACTGGTTCTGTTTGCTATGGTTTGAAGAGCAAACAGGGCCACAGATTCTGATCTACTGTTGTACTGGGATGCCTGTTGCTTGGCAGGCAATGATCAGCCGCAAGGAAATGCAGGAAATGGTGCTCAGAGCTGACTGTGCTGTTAAATCTAATCATATAGGAACTGAGCAGATAGATACCAGTGCTCAGATCTTGGGATCACAATAATGGGAAATTGATGGAGAAACACAGAAGAAAGTGCTATTTCAGTTGTTTTCATCAGCTAGGAGGAGAAGGAGAAAGAGGAGAAGGAGAAAGAGGAGAAGGAGGATTATTATTCTCCTGAGGAAGAACATCCTACTGCTGTAGATAAAAGAAACAAAATAACTCCAGCAGAGAACAGCTAAGCAAAAGATCACAAGCCCATGAATAACAGCTGCCTCTGCATAACAGGGCATCTCTTTCCACAAGGAACCTGGAGCTGTTAAGTTAAGATTAGACAACAGATATCTGACACTTCACAAAGAGTTGCAGCTATTGGTTCTTTGTAGCTTTTTATTGTTTTTTTAAATTTTAATTTCTCTACAAAACCATTTAAAGTGCTTTCTTGGATTGTGGATATTTTAAAATCATTGGATATACTGAAATCTTACTGTTTACAAATTTAGAATTCATTTCAATGGATCTATCAAGTATATCCTTTAGGATGTATGCTAGTTATTTGCCAACTTTTTATCCATGTAGATACTACCTCATATTTCATAGATTACTACTGTATGTTGTGTTGTTTACAGTAGACTTTTGAGCTGTTATCTGCATGAATAAGCTGTCTGTTTAGCATCTCAGCTATACTCATCTACATATGCTTGTAATAGAACAAAGATCAGCCAATGAAAACTGGAATTGATGTCTGAAAGGTGTTTGTTATGGGACAATCATGTTATAATATGCCTGGTTGTAAATAGAGAAAAAAAGATGAGCAAACAAGTTCTTATAGAAAATCACACAATAGGAAAGTTTTTTTCCCCCAAAACAAATCTTAGCATTTTTAGACATGCCTAATAAGAAACAATTCTAATTACTTATATTTTCATTATCTAAGTTTTTTTTTAAACCAGAAGCTTCTCTAATTTGATTAAAAGGAAAAAAGAATGAGAGGTTATAGAAATCTCAGCAACAGAATCGAATTTATCCCTAGGTTCACTAGAGTGCAGCTTTCTTAGCTCTCTTGATGCATCTGAGAGAAAGCTTCTATTGATTATTATGGTTGATTGCACAGTCAGCTAGGTGCTGAGACTGGATTTGGCCTTTTTTTAATCCATCTATTAAGTTCTTCCCAAGGACCTGAGATAGACAGATACTGTTGTTTCATGGTGTTAAATGTTGTCCTGCGCGATCTAACATTAAATGTATAGGAGGAGGAGTAAGCTGTTCCAAGCAAAACCTTTGCAACTGACTAATGACGATTTTGTCAATGCCGATGGTGTTCAAGAGGTGCTCCAATTGTTTTGGGATTGCACTCAAGATGCCTATTACTATTGGTACTATCTTTGCTTTCTTTGCCACAGTCAATCTATTTCCATTTTCAAGTCTTTGAATTGTGTAATTTTCCCAGTAATTTCTCTTTTACTCTGCTGTCTCCAGGTATTACAACATCTACTTTGCAGACTTTTTTTTGGACTTTCTTAACAATTGTTAAGCCCAGGATGTTATTGTTTATTATTCCCAACTTAAAACAGATATAAGACCCATGAAAAATAACTTAAGAGAGGAGGGAGAGTGTGACTAGAAGTGCTGGAAAAGCAACAAAGGTTCAATTTCCATTGTGTGAATTTGTCCCATTGGTAGTTCTTGGTTAGAGACTGTTGGAAGCTACTTATAGCCTGTTCTGAAATTTGGACTGCTGCCCACCACTTCCTAAGATGAGGACTGCTTGTACTCATTCAATGGCTTAAAGGAGGAATGGAGGGTAGGAAGATGGTTCTCCTGCTGAGATAACAGTTAACCTAGGAGCAGCAGTGGGCAGACTTGGTGTATCAACAACAGTTCATCCTTCCCTCTACACTTATTTTCTATTATATGTCCTATGTATAGGACATTCTTAAGGTGTCCATCAATTACAGAAGTACATCTAAGAGAATTTTTCACATATTCTGATAATGTGCCTTCTCAACAGGAGAGATTCTGTGAGGATAATCTTCAGATAGGATAATGCCTCATTAAATATAACCTAAACATGATTTTAGTTAAGAACTAAAAACCATTCCTTAAAACATAATTGCTGTCATCTTTTAGAGTTTCAAAGGAGGCTGTCAAGTTCAGAAACTGTGACAGTAAGTGCTCAAAACTACACCTGATTCTCATCAGTATTATAAATCTTCCCAATCTAATCCATTCTGGTCTGAGTTAAGTGATTATCATGTCAAGCTGGGAACATGAGCCTGAAGCAGTGCACCAGCTTTGAAATATCCCACAGCAGATTACAATGTTCAGAACATTTAAAAAAAAAAACCTTTCTGCAAATTTACATGAACAAAATGTACCCACTTTTGAAATCGAGCAGAGTGTAATCCAACCAAATGTTCTACCATATATATACAAAAATACCACTTTGATGTGCAGCATTAACTATCTCCCCTCCTGCATGTGGGTTTGATGATCAAGTGGAGACCTGAACCTCTTTTAGAAATGAACATAATCTTTTTTTTTAAGTTTGTAGAGAGGGAAGTTTGAAAGCAGGTGTCAATGGGTGTCCCCTGCATATTACAGGGATAAGTTAGGATTTAGGAACTGAAGAAACTACATTGTACAAAATCAGACCGTTGATCACTCTAGCCCAGTAGAATCTACATAAACTTCCTAGGGTTCCCAAGGATTTAAGATACTTCCACCCCCACAACCTTAGATAAAAATGCTAAGGTGTGGTTGTGAGAACTTTTGTATGCAATGCATGGGGTTAACCACTGAGTAAAATTAAAAGCACGCACAATCTTGTTTTCTAATATTCTGAACTGGGAACAAATTACTTTATGTTGTGTTTTGCTCTCTCCTATTTCCTGCCCAAAGGTGGCTTTATTGAGTTATGTATTGTGCAATTATCCTACCTTTCTCTCAGCCTGTTTGAGGATTGTTTATGTGAAACTGTCTTGCAACTTGCAACTTTTCCCTGTTTTCCCTATATTGCTTTTTTAAAAATCAGGGGTCACCTCTGATGGAGAGAAAAACAAAACAGCTGCACATCGCCTTTGAATGACAGTCATGCAAGTAGCGCAAGAGATAGAGGCTTCTTGTATTTGCCCCCAGATGCTCCATTTCTCCTGCTCCTCTTCTGAAAATGGCATGTCAGTTCACTCTCACCTGCACAGGCATGTTTAAAATCCCTCCTTCTTCAAAGAGTTCAGAGTGGTTTTATATCATGTGAAAGATTTTACCATACAATTAAAGAGAAGAAGTCACTTTGAAGTAAGGTTAAATAATAGCTTTGTAAATTTGACTCATTAAAAGGACTAAGAGGACTTTTTGAAATTGGACAAACCTATTGGCTAAGTCTGCCTAAGTATATTTTCCTTTGTTAGGTAAATTCTTAATTAAATAGCCACTAGGTCTTCTCATAATAGCTGGATATTGTCAAATATATTCTTGGAGCAAAATATCTCTGTATTTAGAAATCTGTTGCTAACTTGTCTCCTATTTGTTCCTCCCCCCCACAACAAGGTTCCCCTAAAGAGGTTATTATTTTAAATTCAGTACATGATGGCTGAGTTGCAAGATGGTTTCTCACAGCGATACAATGTTCTTGATGGAGAAGCTTAGTTTTACTCATCTGGTGCTTCCTGCAATGATGCTGCAACAACAACAACAAAAATTACTACCCGGTTTGATTTTGTTCTCTTTTTTCAACATAAATGAGCAATGTTTGTCCTATAGAATTACCATGTGCCTGAAGCCAGGCAAATTATTACCTTATTAAAACATGATGGCCCCATCAGCATAAAACAGAGTTAATGCAATATTGCCCTTTAGTGTACAAAGCAGGGTTGTGTCCCAGAGCAATTAGGGTTTTCATCCTCCCCTCTAAAGCTCTTTTTTAATTACTTGGGCAAAAATAGGCATGTGCCTATTAATCTCTAAAAGGGCTGGAATTGAAGGGTCTGATTCTATTATTTCAATGAGTGCTGTATCCATTTCCATCCATTGTTCTTGCTGATAACATTTGATCTTTTAAATTAAAAAAAAAACTTGAAGTTCAATATTTTGGAGATAAGGCTGAAGGCCTTATTGGTAAACTGAATCCATGCTGATGGCCTGAATAGACAGAATTCATTTTTTATTTCTCTGCCAGCTGCACAAGTGTCTTCTGTATAATGCTTGTGGCATAACTGATGGAAAACTAATCAGGGATTGTAGGGAAGGTGATTTCAGTGATTAGATTTTTAAAAGCTATTTGCTGGCTGATTCTATGACATCAGAAACACCCTTTTGCTTACATTTAAAAAAGCAGTAAATCACAGATTTCCTGACACTTCATAACTCCTTAGCCAGCTTTGTGGAAAGGCATGGCTAGAGTAGAATCTTAATTGTAAACAAGAATGAAGTCATAATGAACAGCTGACTATTGCCAAAGACAAGATGTAAATAACTTTTATAGCCTTGAGTGTAAACTCTTGTGGGTTTTTTCCCCTCCTGCTTTTCTGAGTGTATGAAGACTTGGCAATCTTGAAGCCAAACATTTTACATAACCTACTATATTTCTGAATTTCCTCATTTTTACCTCGTAGCTAATAGCAACAATCTTGTCAAACAAGCTAGCCTTGAATTTCTTCCACCTTTTATAAAAATGAAGAATAATAGCAAAGACTTGCTAACAACATTTAGTAAGGAAAGCCAGATGACTTCTGACCAATCATCCTTTTCTGCAATAAATTCTGAACATGAGCTGAAATTCAAAACCTTATTCAAGCAGGTTGTAAATAGCCAGTTTAAAAATGCTGACTACCCTGATTTTATTTGGAATTCCACATTTAGCTTTTCCTGCTTTTTCTGTATTACCTTTCCTTCAATATACTTTTTATATTTCTAAGCACCTTTTATTCTCTCTACCCTGGAGATTTTGCTTCATTAGTTTAATAACAGAATTTCTCTGGAAAATGCTGCTAATGTATAGTGCCTACTTATGTTTCAGGAATGACAATTTAATTCATCATTTCTGGGTTTGGAGCAGAAAGCTCCAAAGCACTATATTTTAAAATTCTTCTTGGAAGTAAAATGAAGGAAGATCTCCTTGATGGAATGGTACAAAACATTCCAGTTGAACTGATTTTGGGATGTCACAGATTCTGCCTGTCTGTTGCCAGCCTATTGTTTTTAACCATTTATCAAGGAGCTCTAGAAAAAAGAGCTTGTAAAGAGGTTTAAGTTATGTCCTCTTTGTTGTCCAAAGCAATAGGATAGCCAGGCAATTGGTGCTCTCCACAACCTTATTCCAATGAAATGGAGGTGGTTGTGTGACAGAGATCACTATTTTCAAGCAAGCACCCTCACATTCCTCCTTCACATTGTATTAGATATTTCTTCACCACCATCCACTCAAAATAATGTGCTTAAGTCAGCATAGATATCTTTGCCACAGGCAGTCTAAATCCCTGAAGGAATAAATACTCGGCACAGAATGGAAGGGAGCCCATCTGCATCTAAGATAATTCAGGAGGAAAAATAGATGAGACTGCTTTTTCAAAATTCAACCAAGTGAAGGAACATAAATGCAACAAAGTGGGATTTTTAAATGCCCTCAAATTCAATTGGGTGTCATAAGATTAAAAAAGAAAACATACCTTCTTCAAACTTCTTAAAACAAGCTCTTGAAACAAAAAAATATCATTCTGTATCCAATAATACTATTTTTTTTCCTGTTCAACTCTATGCCCCAAAATCTGAATTCCTCTTTTTGCTCAGAATTACAACTCAGATTTTCATTTTGTAATCATTCCTTCTGCTGTTAGCTCTGCAACTGAGATGTCAATTTCACCCACCTTTTTTTTGTTTCTTTCTGCACAACGGTTCCTATCAGAGCCAGCTTCTTTATCATGCAGCTATGCATTATGGGTAGTTAACACTCTCTTGCTTGCTATTAAACAGGACGTTTTGGAAGTTGCAAGAATCTTTGATCCATCACAATGACCCAGTTTGGAATTTGTTCATGTGTGTATAAAGCCTCAGCAAATGGCAGCGCTTGTCTGACATTTTGAGAGATAGGCAGGTTAGCTAACCAATAGTTACACTGAGAAGTCCAAAACCAAAATTATATGCTTTTTATAATTGTTTAGAGCAGCACATAGAGATCTATTTGGGAGGATCTCTGACCACAAATTAGTAAAGTTAAAAAAAAGAGAGGGAGAGAGAGAAGGCAATGGCAAACTATTATGATTTTTCTATGAAAACTACATTGACCTATCCACAAAATACTAAGAATTCAGCTCGACTTGATGGAGACCTTTTCTTCATTGTTGCCTAGTTTCAGCATAGTTATAACCTCTGAATGAGGAAAATTACTCAAATTATTGCAAACTGCAGTCTTCCTTGCAATGAAGTACAATCTTTTTCTGCTTTCAGTTCACTTGGTCTTCTGGTAGCTTTCTCTTTCTAAAGTACCAGCTCTGTTCACACAATACACTTAACCCAGTCATCAGTTAATCTTGTCACAGGTCCTTTCCTTGGATTCTGGCAGCATAGAACAATTCTAACTAGGTCAAATGTTTATAATTGGGGCCATATGTGTTAAATATGTAAATAGGGAGTGAAGCCATGAGCAAAGGCTTCACTCAGGTCTGATCTCGGAAGAGACATTAACATACTCAACGTTCATTGGTCCATTTGAGCAGCGGGAAAATAAAGCGATGTCAGTGGCCGGGCTGCCTGACAGATCCCTTTAAAAGAAGGTTCTGTTGGCCAGCCGGCAGAGAAGTATTCCAAGCCACTAAATAAAGAGCTGAAGTCACTTGCTGGAGTCCTGCCTCTTTTCTTCGACCACCACTCAACAATATGGATCCCCTGCTTCTTCTTCCCAACATGCCATAAACCCTCGGAATAGGACAGTTCTGGTCAGGTTTCATTATATTGCCAGCTCCTTCCCCATCTGTTATAAGGAACTTTGGAATGTTTTTCATCTCAAATTCTGTATTTAT
This sequence comes from Pseudoxenodon macrops, assembly GCA_032467955.1. NCBI lineage: Eukaryota > Metazoa > Chordata > Lepidosauria > Squamata > Pseudoxenodontidae > Pseudoxenodon > Pseudoxenodon macrops. Next base: position 148,172 of record JANHFT010002981.1, on the reverse strand, counting down.
ATTTAAGTCCAGATAGGTTGTTCAGTTTCTGAATTGTATTTGTGTTAATATTACTAAATTTAGTGCAAACTAGATTTATACAAAAAGATGGATAAACATTTCATTCTCCAGGAAAAATAACCCCAACACTTTCTGACAAAGCTACACTCTCCTTACAGAAGCCCATAATCAACCTTATGACAAGCTATTTTGGAGACATGTCAAAACCAGCACTTCTCTGATAACTTGTGGAATATATGTTGTGGTTTGGGAAAATCCAGGAACCTCTGAAGTATTGGACTGAAAAGGGGGCCATCCAAACAGTAGCAGTCAATATTCTTTCCTGCTATGTGCGAGAAATATTGATGTAAGGGCTGTGTTAGGCCATGACTTTAAAAATACCAGGGAAGTAGATAACTATGTTTTTTTCTAGTATGTGTACTATAATACTGTTGATGTTTTCGATAAAGACCAGGAATCTCTCACCAGGCTGCATCGGTAGCACTAAAATTGAAGAGTCCATTAGGGTTATTGGAGAAATAGTGAGGCAGTGTACAGCAGAATATCTGTCCCTGTCAGATATCTTTATCTCCTATCTTTAAGAGGGATAACACTGATTTTCTCTGAAACTCTTATATCAGAAAATCAGAATTCTACACATTTTTAAAGTTTGTCTTTTGTATGCTTTGTATCCCCGAACACTTCCACATTCCTAGCCATCTTGTCATTTGACCATCCAACCCAACTTTTTCCATCTCTCACACAACATTTTGCCTCTGGTAATTTAGCCGAACAAATTACTTTGTGTTCCAAAGATATCTGAATTTTGTAGTTCTTATCCACATTGTCAGAAGATCCCTTGCTATCCTTTCCTTGCATGATTATTTTTGAAAAATATATGACAGACACTGGTTCCCTTGTTTCTTGAGAAGATAAACAGACAGCTTTAGCTCAACTTTCCAAAGCTACTGACAAAACTCTTGCCCAGATTGGGCCCTTGTCACCTGACTCCTTCCTCATATGCTCTCAGCTGAATCAGCCACTGCTGTTTGGTGACTCCTAAGGATGGCAACTTGACAGATTAGATCAGCTGAAGAGTCCAAGTTCATAACATTATTCCTTACATCACTCTCAGCTCTCTTCTGCATCTGTTACTTATCAGCAGAGCTATTTAAAAAAAACATGGGTTCAGTGCTCTTTAAGAAAAGCACAAGACTTATATTCAGAAGTAGCTTGAAAGTAATAGTCACAAAAGAATGGTTGCATCAAGCAGAAATCTCAGCTTTGCCCCATCATTTTTCACTCTTCTCTCTGTACTTGCAACCTGATAACAGGGCACCTTGACAAGTAGACAAGTAGATACTGTTCTAAACACCTACCAAATGCACCTTGCTCAATGCTCCCATTGTTAAGGAGTGTGACTGATGTCCATTTTGGGCAGGCAAATAGAAAGGGGAAGAAGGGCCCAAATGGGAAATACCCCCCTTTTCTTAATTTGGGCTGTAACAATTGTAGATAACACGATGTCTGGTTGATGGCAATGTAAGGTACTTCCTCTCTGTTTATATTCTAGAGGGGAGATGGAATAGGATAGATCTGATGGAACTTAGAGCCCTAACTTGGGAAAACACAATGTGCCAGAGACAGACTCATGACTATATTCAGTAACAGAGAAGACAGGTATGGGCAGTGCATATATTCGTTCTATTTATCTGAACTTCAGATTCTCTAGATATCCCTGAATTAATGAGATTTTACTTTTAATTTTTAAAAATGAAAAGACATTAAAAAACAGAAAGTGCAACAGATTGTGCCCATCAACAGTTCTGGTACTGCCTAAGGTTTGCAGTTTAGTTATGAACAAAGGGCGAAGCACAATTTATGCGACCATACTTTTCTTCTGGCTCAAGGATTGGTGGATAACAGTCCTAAAACAGAGTCTTAAAATTCATCAGGTATCTTTCAACCTATCATGTGTTGCAATATTAATGATAAAACCATATCCTCACATTCCCTGCATATTAATACAGAAGAGCTTAATTTTGCTGGAATGGAGGAAACTGTTTAATTCATTGGATTAGTAAAGAACTTTGCCTGTTGTGCATGCTTGAATAGCTGGGGTTGAGGTGAGATAAATATTTCATACTTTTACAAATCTTCAAGCTGCAAATCATCTAATGCAGCGGCCCCCAACCTTTTGGACACCAGGGACAGGATCTGTGGAGTGAGGTTTTTCCACAGACCGGAAGGTGGTTTTGCATGCTGCCTGCATCCCACAGATTGGGCTTCACTTGTTTGTGCTCCCCAGTTTCTGGCACGCCATGGACTGGTGCCAGTCCACAGATCAGGGATTGGAGACCCCCCGATCTCATACATTGCTGACCAAGTTTCGAAGCTTGCTTAAATTCTAAACATGTATTTTGCAGGATAATAATCAAGCAGCAAATCCTATACAGTACATCATAAGTCATTGGTCTATGTCTCTTCCAATATTAAACACTGAGCATTTATTAGCAGATTGATGTTATTAGCATGTGGCAAAAAGTGAAAGCTAGGTTACAGAAAATTACTGCTGATGTCAAGACTCTGTTTTCTGGCTGATAATAACTGTCTCCATCTAAAATGTTGCTACAGCCTATTTATTATGAAAGCAATTATATTGCTTGTATGTAATTTAATGCTGATTGCAAAAGCAGATGAATATATGCTGCAATAACTTTAATTTGCATTTCATTTTTAGTGACATTTACTATGCCCTTATTACATCTTGGTTAGATTACTGTAACATATGTACTTGGGGCTGCCCTTAAAGCTGCTTAGAAGCAGCAACTGCATTAAAATGCAGTGGACTGAATGTTGGTGGGTGAGAGATAACTACCATACTAGATTATTATCTATGTGTTTCTGAATACACTTCAAGGTGATGATTATTACCTATAAACTGTCTATGGCTCAGGTCCAGAGTACATAAGGAACTATCTTCTCCAGAGAATCTATCCATCTTGTCTGATTTCTATAGAAAAGGATTCTCTGGATTTAAATCCCACCCCAATATATATTTAAGGGAAGATAGACCCAGGAAGAAACCTTTTCTATGGAAACCCCATATTTATGAAATATTGTGTCCCCTATGTAGGACTCTTCCAGTCCTGCCAAAAGATCTAACTTTTTAGTCGAGCATTTAGAGTGCATAGCTGTAGCATGGTCTGTTTTAATTTCTTATGGGTGTTCTAATAATGCTTTGTTATTAATGTTGATGGTTTATTAATTACATCCTGACTTCTGTGCTAATTGCTTGGAATCTGGAAATGCTGCGGACTATATATTTTAGTAAATCAAAATAGACATTTTGTTGATCTTTCTAGATTAAAGTTTTACAACATAATAAAAAAGTAAAACTCAACAGTTTTATATGAAGATTCAAACAGGTCTGAATATTGAATGTTTTGGAGAAATGGAATCTTATGCATAATCTTGATAAACATTAGAGTGACAAAAGTGTATGTACAGAAATGTATAATTTGGAACTTAACTATTAGAAAATGTGCCACCAGGTTACGAAGCTACTGTGTGAGTTCACAGTTATCCAGCACATGTTCTACTTTGTCAAGGAATTCAGAGGGGAAGTCAATGAAATAACAGTTGCATTAATGCTAACTGCAGTTTATATCCCAATAAAATTGCAAAAAGGTATGAATCCAGTATGGGGAATTGTTTGAACTACTGTATATCATTCTCTAATTACAGCACAAGCATAACAGAACTTCAAAATGTTCAATGGAGTTCTTAAAAAAAAAACACAAATCGGAATATGTTATGATTATCATTTTTAAATAGTTTCTCCTGTCACATCAAATCCAAGTAAAGTTGAATGACACTTTTATTTGCTTATTGCCCTAGGGATCTCCCATTTCATGTCTAAGACCATTTCCCCACCTATTGACTTAGAGCATCATCTAGCCATACCTGAGATGATATAAAACTTCTTAAAGTGATGGTTAGGGAGCTCCAGAAAATGCTATTAGTCACTAGCAGAGTTTCTAAACCATTACTGTGTAGCATTTAACTGAGTGTATTAGGTAGAATCATGAGGAAGTTAAAATAATCAAGCCAAATTAAGATGGTCAACCTGGTGTATACCCTTTCCAAAGCTGGTTAACTGTTTCAAGATTTGCAACTTTCAGAATTCCTTCAGTAGCTGTATTTAGTGCATTGGATTTTATCAAAATAGAATAGAATAGAATTCTTTATTGGCCAAGTGTGATTGGACACACAAGGAATTTGTCTTTGGTGCATATGCT
>JANHFT010002981.1:101461-118220 GCA_032467955.1 Pseudoxenodon macrops | reverse complement strand
TCTCTCTCTCTCTCTCTCTCTCTCTCTCTCTCTCTCTCTCTCTCTCTCTCTCTCTCTCTCTCTCTCTGTCTGTCTCCCTCACATACATTCACATGTGCCTATTGCATCTAAATCGGGTGGGCAATAAATTTTCCCAAGGGGCAACATAACAAACTGCAATGGTTGTGGAGGGACACCTACATCTCCCCTCCCGCCAGCATCCTGGCCCAGACAGAGATAGCTGAAGGGCTGAATGAAAAAGGGCACCAGCCTCTTGGGAGATTGAGTCTCACCCAATGGCACAATTAATGTTCAAGCTGTGGAGCACAGTGGTTGATGTAGTTAGAATGCTGGGTTGACAATCAGCAAGCCTTGACTGCTGCTGTGATGGGGTGAGCTCCTGTCATTTGCTCCAGCTCCTGCCAACCTAGCAGTTCAAAAGTACTGATAAGTAGTTCAAAAGTATGATAGCAGTGTTCCAATATCTAAAGGGCTGCCATGAAGAAGAGGGGGGCGAACCTATTCTCCAAAGCACCTGAAGGCAGGATAAGAAGCAAGGAGAGAACCAACGTAGAACTAAGAAGAAATTTCGTGACAGTTAGAACAATTAATCAATGGAACGACTTGCCTTCAGAAGTTGTGGGTGCTCCGATAGTGGAGTTTAAATTAAAAAAAAAGAGATTGGGTAACCATTTGTTTGAAATGGTATGGAGTTGAGCAGGGGGTTGAACTAGAAGACCTCCAATGTCTCTTCCAACACTGTTAACCTCCTAAGAGTGGCAGGAAGGGAGTGAGTGAGGGATGTCAGGAGTACTGTAGGATCCAGTATTGGAGATGTCTTAGCTGGCTGATTCAAAACCAGTGTATCAATGTATCAAGATATAGTGAATCCTCTTGCTATCAAATACACATCTAATTTGTGTATTATGTATATAATTTGGTCATAAGAACCCCCAACTAAAGATAGATGAATAATCTATATTGATGGGGTTTATATGCGCTAGATAAAAAGCTGTAGAAGTCCTTTTTCTCTATATAAAGGGTAGTTGTGGACCAGCTCTTAGTTAACCCAAATTTTTACTTTGCTATTGCAATCTTATACCATGTGCATTAACTCCTCTGTGTAGCCGTCTTTGCTAAGTACGTTTCCTTCCATTCCTTTTCCACATTTACAATTTATCACTTCACCTTTCTATCAGCATCTCTCCACAGCATCTTTCTTTCTCCTTCATTGCAGTTATTGAATATTATATCCACCACGGGAGATAAAAATCAATATTGCTTTGTTCTGGTTTCCCAAATCCAGCTGATTTGTATTGCATTGCATCAGAAGTAAATCCCATTATGATCAGTAAGTCAGCATGTGCCAGGCTGCAACCAAAGATATCAGGCCAAGATATCAACTAAAATATCATTTTAAAAATAAATTAGCATTACTGACATCAAAGCCAAGATTTGTATGATATAATGAAGCTAGATGTGTACATATGTATCTCTTCTAACTTGAAAACCTTCCCTTAAATTGCAATGTACCATTACTTTGGCACTTTTCTATTTCAGGAAGGTTTTCAGAGCTTTCTGTCCAAGCAGAGTTGCTATGGAAACATCACTTAAAACTTGCATCACTAAATATTACATTATGGTCCAATAGCTGTATTTTCTTTATTCTACTGAATTTTATAAAACTGTTGGAAGTAAATTATAATGATATCCAAAGGTATTTAGTATCATCCAAAATATTTATTGTGATCAAAAATGCTGAAAAAATATGAGCGTACGTATTAAAAAAAACAAATGTAATGATCATTATTAATTTATGATTATTCCTAAAATGAAGCAGATTATTATACTTTTATAGTACTGTTTATATAAGTTATTCAGCAGGTATTAAGTTTTTCAAAAATCCATAGTTTAAAAACGAACTATAGAATTACACAAATGAACAGCTCCCAATAAACAGGCAATTTTCTTTCATTAGTTCTGCAAGCAATTATCTCTTTCTGTGAAGAGATGCTATTATTTATTGTGGAACAGATGATACAGTCATCTTTGGCTTTACATTTGCAAAAACTGGGCTCTTCTGGAATGTCCTTTCCACCAGATATAAGAATTCACCCTCACTTGTACTATTTAGAAACATGGCTTCCTAAATGTGGAAACTGAGATGAATGAGAGATGTACTTCAATTGGGGTGAGTCTGGATGTACGTGAGTTATGTTATGGCTCTATAAATATGAATATTGAGTTTATGCTGATGGTGTTTATTACTATCATTTGATAATTTTGATAATTTTTGAAATATTATAATGTATGTATTACTTATTTAATACATTTATGTAGCTAACCATCTCACATACATGTTAATGGGTGGCTAACAATTAAAAAAAAAGATAAAATAGCCATTAAAAAACATCAATAGCATAGATAGTTGCCTAGAATGTTCACAACATCCTGCATTCAAATCACTCATCCAAGATGGACAGATCCATACTATCAGGATCCCAGGATAGAAAACAAAGCCAGGTTTTTAATATCTTGTGAAAAGCCATCAGATTTGGGTCAAGACTAATCTAGGGGGATGATATTCCAGAAGGAGGGTACTACAACAGAAAAAAGGTCTCTCCCTGGAACTTCTCTAGTAGAGAAGATCTGGAACTGCTGAATCTAACATGATAGATAGACATCACTTGGGAGAGACAGTTCCATGAACAACCCAGCCCCAAGATATAAGTTGCTCTATATTACTCAAAGTAGCAGCACTGAAGTAGCACAGAATCATCTTAATAAAAATTAACAACATTTACTTAAGATTATACTCTTCTATTCCAGGGAATAGCATGCATTGAACACGTAATCCATGTATTGTTGTTACATTTTGGTCCAAAGGAGAGAATGACACAATGCAGCTGGAGGTAAGAAAGAATATCAAGGCTCCTGAGCAATAATATCAAAAATAACCAGGTGACGTTTGTAATTTGACCATTGTTCGTTATGTTAAATGTTTCTCAGGATACTAGTCTTATTTTCTCCTTAAAATACTTCTGTCCCAAAGGATAGAAGCCAGCTAATAGAAATTCCACCATCATTTGGTAATAACCTGAAGTTAACAATGAACGATGTCACAATCAAAATTTCATAATATCTTCCAAACAATTGAGGGGAGTTGAGGAAACTGATGTTGACTTTAGGGATAGTAGGAAGAAAAGTTCTTGGACACCTACGTCTACTGTGAAGTTCAAACATGTTACTGTTTTTTGCCTAACTACAGTATTTCTTTATTAATCTGGCCCGCCCTTCATGCCTGTTTGAAAAGAACAAATGGCTGTGAGAATTTTTTTCTTGAATTAGCTATCAATAAGGTGTCTGTGGTTACTTGAACTAATGTTTAAGAAGACAGAAATAAAGAGTGTGCAGTGGGAAGTTGCCTGAAAATCATGGGACATGGCCAATTAAAAACAAACAAGCAAACAATCTTGGAAATGCCACTTATTAAATCAAGAGACAGTATGATCAGTGAGCTAAAATACCTTTGAAACTGTTAGCCTTTTCCCCCTAGTTCATTAACAATGAAAAACAAAATATGTAAGATGCATTTGTAAAAGGTTCAGTGCGTCAAAGCCTCCAAGTACAGTAGTATTAAATTATACAATAATACACTTTAGAGGACATGTATTTTAATGTTTAGTTTTATTATATTAATTTTATTGGTGTTAGATAAATAAACATGGTATTATTGTATTTACATATTTAATTTATTTTACAGTTGCCAATATATAACTGCATCTATTTCTCTTTGTTGATCATGATTGTATTTCCTGTCTTTTACCTCTCTTTTTATTTTGCTGGTCATTGATGAATAAATACATTTCATCTTCAATAAAAAAAAATATTAAAAACAACAAAATGGATGTGGGATCATAATGAAACATGTTAATCTAGAAAGATGCTAAAATGCAAGTTATAATTTTTAAGAAATGACATTGGCCACTCTAAGATACATAATTTCTTGTCAAAATTTCACTCAGTGTTTTTACTTGTCCATTGTTAAGGGTTTCCAAAAAAAAAAGATGATCTATAACAGCAAATAACTCTGTAGGACTGGGCCAGAGGCCTATTTAGTTGGGTACCAGGAGTAATGGAGCTCTTCTTGACCTGCACCTAACCATGACAAAAACTTGCCTTTTTTGCTATCTTTCAGCAATTTTATCTCATCCCCAGACATGAATGGAGATAGGCTTCAATGATATTTAGCTGCATCAGTATCAAATCATTTATCATTCCACCAGAGTGCAAGGGTAGCCTTCAGGCATCCAGAATATATTATACATTCTAGCAGCCATTACTTTGGAGGGCAGTGAGATGATCATAGTGACTTGAAACAGAGGCAATAACCAAGCATAAGGGCTGGCCATAGGGACAGCCAATTTCATGCTAGTAGTTTTCTGCTGAGTTAAGGATGGATGGAGAGCACATCAACTCAGCCATGAAGGAAGGCCTACATGAAGGGCAACAAGATGCACGCAGGAAGGTCCCAAGTGGAACATTGAATGATGACTTCTCTCCCCCGCAACAGCAAAATTTAAGACATACACATGGCCATCATGGTGAGTAACAATTGATAGTTCTGTCACCATCAATTTATCTAGTCCTCTTTTAAAACCAAATGGTTTTAAATTTAAATTTAAATTGGTGATCATTGCCACATTCAGGATCAGTAAATATAATGTGCTATTTTTCATCTTATCACTCAATATTAGAGAGGGAGAAATGATGACAAAGTAATTTCTATGGGTCTCTTTTCGGCTAAACAAACAGGTTGCACATTTAGACAATAAACAATGTGGTCAATAAAGCTTTAGGTAACTAAGTAGCCCAGGAACCCAGTCAATTTTATAAAAGCTTCATAGTTATGAAAACCATACCTAAGTATTGCATTGATTACCATATAGACAATTATTTTGTATTAAACAAAAAGTAATAAGCACATCGGGTAGTAGTTGTTTTGGTTGCATAATTAGAGGCAGAGTAAGATTTTAGCAGTAGAATTTTAGAGGAAATATTTTCTTAACTGAAGTACCGGTAGATAAATCTTGCATTATATTATTTGATTGAACATGTGATATTAGTTAGGGTAGCTAAATAGTAAAAACAAGTGTAAGATCAATTTCAGTTTATTTTTCTAATATAATCTGCAATTTTAATAATCAAGTTTCCAACCTTGTCAGTACTACTGTAATTATCCTACACATTTTAAAGTAACCCATCACGATTTCAAATGGACAAATCTCCAAATAAATAGATTGCAATCTGAGATAAGGAGTTCTAAATTTTAAAAATCTATTTGCTGAATATCATGGAGGAAAGGCCTAATTTTTTCCCTAAGCCCTAAATATAAATCTTTAACAACAGATTTACAAATGAGCAAAATCAAGGCAGCAGTTTTGAAAATATAAATTCAGCTTAATTCTATTTGAAATCAGTGTTTAATTCACAGCAGGTATTGTTATTCCCCAAGCAATACTAAAAAGCAATATAGTATTAAAACAATTTAGCACTGTGCTACTAAGAATATGTATAAAACTGTCATATATACAGAACTTTAAAATTTGGGATTTTTTATTATTGCAACTGCGATATAAACAAGTCTACTTTGGGCTGATTCTGCACCAGTGAGGTCAATGGAAATTGCTTCTCTAAGTTAATGAATAAGTAAGTAGAAGCTTTGAAATTCAACTAACTCAGCTGCCATAGCAGCCTCTAGTGGGAAATGCCTCCAAGTTACTTCTAGAAAGAATTAAACAGTAATAGGTACTTTAAATTCATAACAAAACCTGTTCCACTGAGATTGGAATATTAATATCTAACCACTTTGCTCCCTCTTCCCTGGTGTCTGCAGAGAACACCAGAATCTTATCAGCGGCAGAATTGATTTTTAGAATGATGGGCAAAGTATACAAAAGCAAGAAGGTTTTGAAAGTTGGATCAAATAACATATTAACCAAAAAGATACAATCTAAAATATTAAAACGCACAGTTGAAAACAAACAAAGGGGCTGGTTAATTGGGAGTATGAGCCAAGATGCAAGTAAAAAGAAAACAGATCATATCTATGATGGATGGAAAGAGCAGAACATATAGAATTCCTGAGTAGCTCATGGCAACATACATGGTATTCCTCCAACTTTTCTTTCGTTATAATGCTCCTGTGGGATTGAGAGAGGTTGCCCGGTCCCAAATCGTCTAGAAAATTTTCATTAATAAGGATGGACTAATAAGTGTAACCTTCTGATATTTCATAATTTAAAAAAATGTTATCCAGTCTGCCTAGTTCAGAAGAGATCACTTTTTATATCCCAAGTCAGATAACATTAAAAATAATATTTGGAGTAGATGGGTGGGTGCACTGGTTAAAAACAGACCTGATTTAGAGTCAAAAGTAGTTATAACTCAAAATTGTTAAATCCTTCTGGTTTGCTTTTGTTAAAACAAATTCAGACTAAAGCACTTACATGCAGGGCTGAAAAAAATATTCAGGAATATATGTGCTTTTTTTAATGTACGTGTATAACTTAAAGACTATTTCATAAATTGTTGGACTGTGTGGATTTTCCTAACAGCCATGCAAAATGGCCAATGCAATATATTTTCTTTCTTCAATAGTATTTTGCCAACTTCCACATATTTGATCTTGGAGACTACACATGTCTTGGAGACACATGTTATTTGGCATCCTCCGATATCGTTACCAGATAGTACTTGATGGGGTTAAAACTCCCATCATGAATCATTGCACTTCACATAACTACACCAGGAAGGAATATCTTAGAAGCATCAGAATATTATCTACAGTTCATCTTAAGCTGTCAGAGCAGAGAGGTGCAAATGTTATATAGGTAGTCCTCGACTTACAACAGTACATTTAGTGACCATTCAAAGTTACAACAGCACTGAAAAAAGTGACTTAGGACCAGTTTTCACTCTGATGACCATTGTAGAATCCCCATGGTCATGTGATCAAAATTCAGGTTTTTGGCAATTGACTCATATTTATGATGGTTGCAGTGGCCTGGGGGTCACGTGATCCCCTTTTGTGACCTTCCTACAAGCAAAGTCAATGGGGAAGCCAGATTCACTTAACAACATTGACATTTAACAACCACAGTGATTCACCGCAGCAAGAAAGGTCGTAAAACTGGGCAAGCTCACTTAAATGTTTCACTTGGTAACATAGATTTTGGGCTCAATTGTGTTAGTACCTGTATTATGTCATTCCTTCATGTACAGGACCGGTTCTGTAGAGTAGGTAGTAAGCCTCTGGTGATGTCACGGAACCGGTTCTGGTTCGTAGACGCCGGCATATTAATTTTTTTTTGTGTGAAAAAAAACACCTTTTTTTGCATTTTACTGGGTTTTTTCTTCTGTGCATGCAGAAAAGCTGAGTGTCTGGCACTGCGCATGCATCACCATCTTGTTTTCAGCCTTTAAAAAAAATTGTACTGCGCATGTGCGCGCGTGCGAAGTATAAATAACACTCACTCTCCACTTCATGTGGTTAGCTGCCCAGGATCTCAAACCCATGTGGTCCTGTCCATCAATAAACCCTCTTTCCAAACAGCCTCCATGTTTCCAGTGTCTTTTTCTTGGAACTGAACCAGATGGATATTTTTTTCAAGAGTAGTTTGTTGTTGATCCCACTGGAAAGAATGTTTACTCTTTCCTCTTATTGGGCGTATCTCTCAGGAGGAGAGATAGCATGCAGCAAAGAAGCATGAATGGTGAACCATAAGAAAAAAACAGCTTTCAGTAAAACATCTGAGGTAATCAATGCTCATATTAGCTATTTATAGCAAAACCTGAACATGATTCATTCAGCCACTATCAGGATTCATGTTTAAAATGGCACAAAGACTGAAATAAGAATAAAATAAATAATAAAAAATAATTTCAAGACCTATTTGGTCCTGAGGATTGTTTTACAGTATATTTGAGAAAAGATAACATTGCAAAGAGAGTTGGATATGTCTGGATTTTCTCAGATATATCTTACTTTGCAGGCATTAAATCTCCATCAACTGGGGATTAAAAAAAATCTAAACATTTCAGAGACACCTTGGTAAGAGCATTGATTCCTCACTGACTTCACTAGTGATAGGAGAAGGGATGATAAAAGGACAGGAGCAGTATGATTGTATCAGTCCGTTTTATGTTTTAAAATTCTATCTTCTTTTATTGTGAAGTTTCACTGATTAAGTCAGAAATACTCTGACAGAACAGAGTTTCTCCTCACAATATTTTACTCTTGGAGATTTTACTGTCTCCAAACAGAAATCCCAGCAAAAATGCGAAATATTTTATTTATTTACAGCTAGTCTTTCCAACAGTTTGTTTAGTGACTGTTTGAAGTTACAACGGCCCTGGAAAAAGTTACTTATGACTATTTTTCACATTTATAACCATTGCAGCATCCCCATGGTCATCTGATCAAAATTTGGACTCCTATTTATGATGGTTGCAGTGTTCAGGGATCATGTTATCAACTGTTGTCACCTTCTGTCAAGCAAAATCAATGGGAAAATCAGATTCACTTAACAGCCATATTGTTAATTTAACAAATTCAATGACTCACTTAATAGCTATGGCAAGAAAGGTCATAAAATGGGGCAAAACTCATAGACTAACTATTTGTTTCTTTGTTTATTAAATTTATATACTGCCCATCTCCCTGATAAGGCAATTCTCAGCATGAATGCTTCCGAAATAACATTTGGTTCCTCATATCTGGCCTATCCCTTTATAGAAATCCCAGCAAAAAGAAGAAATAAGGCAGAAGTGTCAAACTAGATTTTATTGAGGACTGCATCAGGGTTTTGTTTGACTTCGGGGGGGGGGGTTCAACTTCACTCATGTCAGTAGCGCCTGTGGTGGCTTGAGCGCTCTGCCAGTGAAAACAGGCTCCCGAGCTTCATTTTTGCCTGCGACTGCCTTTTACAACCCTCTGCCAGTGAAAACAGAGCTTGAGAGGGTCACCCGCAACCCTCAGGAGTTCCATTTTCACTGGCAGAGGCACTGCAGGCCAGTCCTTCGCTGTTTCCAGGGCAGCCCCGCGGGCCAGATCTAAGCCCAGGGGTCAGATCCAACCTCCAAGCCTTGAGTTTAACACCCCTGAAATATCTGGCATAGAGGTTTCTTTCCTGAAAAATAAAATGGCTTCTGTGTCATATGTGCCTCTGTCTCTCAATCTGACAATGGGATTCATTAACTAAAAAGTGACACAGACACTGCGAAGCATAGGAAAATAGGTCCATTCAGGCTCTATCTTTTCTTTTTTTTACTGCAGTATTATCATGTGTTTTTTAGCTTAAAAATAAACTAGTAGTCATTAGTTGGCCCTATGCAGAAATATATTTTGGTTTATGAATAGGAGCTGAGTGGCAAATAGTGCCTTGTTCATATTTTGTTTTATTGTACTTTAGGATTGCCAGATATAATGCATGCTGTGGGAATGCATACCACACTGTAGGTAGGGGGAACCTTCTTCAAAGTTTAAGATAATAATTATAACTAGACAGCATAAATTGTTTCAGGCAATAGGATAAACAGATGCCACCTCTACAAATTAATATTCTGTTTCATACTGTTAAGCAGAAAACAAGCAGGTAAAGTAAAACAAATTCACAATATCTTCTAGTAAAGGTTACAACATAAAGATAAGAAATAATTTCACATTCTCAAAAACACTAACATTAGGTATACTTCAGCTTTTCTGTATTCTCACATGCAAGGCTTGTACCAGAGCACAAATACTCTTTGTAACTATATAAGAGAGAAAACAGAGAGGATGTATTTCTTAGGCAAATACATATTTGAACAAATATGTGTTTTATATTAATATTTAAAGTCATTTTACTGCTGTTCCAAGGATCTTAATTTTGGGAGAGGTCAATGCAAATCAAGCTTCCTTCTGTGGATGTCTGCAGTGATGATGGGGTAGGGGAGAAATTGGCAAATTCCATCTTGCCTAATAACTTTAAGTTTACTTTTATTGTCATTGCACCTCGTACAACGAAATTAAATGACATCTTCAGTGTAATAGATTAAATAGTAACCCGATGATGCTCTAAGAATTGTACAATTCCAATTCCCAGTGCTTCTCTTCAGTGGCCATGGCCATTCTGGCTAGAATTGTAGTTTTCTGGTATCTAGGGGCTACAGATTTTCCTTCCCTAATTTAGGTAAACTGTTGTAAAATTCCAGAATACTTTGTAAGAGATATATATTCTGTAAGTTGCCCAGAGTCACCTTGATTTGGATCAGTGGTGGGTTTCAATTACTGGTACTACCAGTTCGGAACTGTGAATGTGTGCATGATTTGCGTGTGCGTGGCGCTTCTGCACATGCGCAGATCGTCCGTGATAACATCAAGGCTGGTGGGCGGAGCCTCCCACCATAGCCACTACCGGTTCGCAATTCACCATTGATTTGGACAGTCATATAAAATAATGTTCTTAATAAGTAAATAAAAATATTATGCTATAAATATTTTCCATAAATATTAGCAGAATGCACACACACACACGTCACTGATACATATACACACAATATGTACACAAATATACACATACACAGGAGCCAGTTTGGTGTAACGGTTAAGGCACCAGATTAAAAACTAAGAGACCATGAGTTCTAGTCCTGTCTTGAACATGAAGCCAGATGGGTAACTTCGGACCAGTCCCTCTCTCTCTGCCTTAGGAGGAGGCAATGGCAAACTACTTCTGAAAACCTTGTCAAGAAAACTGCAGGGACTTGTCCGTACACTTTTCAACATTTGGACAGAACAGAACAGAAGAAATGCATACTGTACATACATAAGGCAACAAATAATTTAATACATACATACAGTACATTCATACATGGTGCCCTTCAGCTGTACTTCAAATGTTTAATGTTAATACAGAAGAGATTCTACTCTAAATAACTACAGTTTACAACTCTTAAAAACATAAATTTCAGATCTAATGCAAATATTTTAATGGATTAAACTAGTCCCCGCAGCTTTCTCAGCAAGATATTCAGTGGCTTTGCCACTGCTTTTTCCTCCAGCTGAGAAAAAATGATTGGTCTGAGGTCATCCACCTGGCTTCATATCTAAAGTGAGACCATCTGGTTTCTAGGTGCCTTAACCAGTACACAAATCTAAATTCCTTCCTTCCTTCCTTCCTTCCTTCCTTCCTTCCTCACACACACCAAATAATTTGTGTATTTTTTCCGTCATGTGATGAATCATTTGGCAGCAACATCTTCAGGGAAGAAACTGCCTCCATATCTGGCAGTGTAAATTAACATCTGAAACTGATTTTTTTCTATAGATTTTCTGAAATTCCAGCATTTTTTTAATATCAAAGATCAGAACATTAAATCTGCTGTTAAGATTATAGATTTCAAAAGAACATATGAGTACATAATCAAAAGTTCATCAACCAAGGATTTTTAAAACCATGTTATAAATCACTTCTATAAACTTACAGCTTTTCTACTTATCCATTAATAATATTAATAATATAAATAAATAAATAAATAAAAATCCATTAATGTTTTTAAGCAGTTAGTTCAAAGACTAATATAATTCTAATAAACCTTTACCATGCATATTTCAAAAGCAATTGAGAAAGCATTTGTCACAAGCATTGACTCACACACTAAAAATAGCTTTGAGTAGGACGATTCAGCACCTACACTACTTTAGCATTCTTTGATTCATTACTAGTTGTTCTTTGAAACATCAGCACAATGGAGGAATAGTCTTCCATATGTAAGGATTCAAGTACTTTGTGTTTCATTTTAACCCACAGCATCTTAAAAGACCATGGATTTGAATATATACCATGGTGTGTTCTTGAAGTTCAGTGAAATAATGTTTCAGGTATTTAATTCTTAAACAAACTGAAGCTTTTTAGATGATGTTCAAACTGAGAAGTCAGTTCTTCCAACAAACCAGAAATGTTAACAGAAAAACAAACTGTACCTTCCAGCTGTGATTTAAGAGTAGCACAAGGTAGAAGTGCCATGATTTGAGTGTTCCTGTTGGCAGGTGGCATCAAACAGGAAATCATGTGATCTATGCAACTTGCTGTTTATTAACAGCAAATCAGGAATCTGAAAATGCTTTTGTTTTAAACGTGTATATGCTTTGCCTTAATTTATTACATTGAATAATCTCATTCATAAAACTATTGTAGAAAGTTAGCACCCACCAGAGGTGGGTTCCTACCGGTTTGGACCGGTTCTATCGAGTAGGTAGTAGGCTGCTGGTGACGTCACAGAGCCGGTTCTGCTCCGTGGCTGCCACCATCTTTTTTTTTTGAATTTTGTTTTTTGGGGAAAAATTTTTTTAAATTTCTTTCGGATTTTTTTTCTTCTGCGCATGTGCAGAAGCCAAGTTTCTGGCACTGCGCATGCATTGGCATCTTGTTTTCGGGCTTTATTTTTTTGAATTTTTCAGGGCTTTTTTCTACTGCGCATGCGCGCGCGCACAAAGTGCGCCCACGCGGTGCGGGAGGCAGTGAACCAGCGGCCAGGTAAGTTAGAACCCACTCCTGGCACCCACCCCTCTGCTAGAAGAATGAAATATTTTGAGAAATATTTAAAAAGACAGAATATTATATTTCCTAAAGGAAAACTAGAGAAACATGCTCTTGGAGACAGAAAGCCCCCAAGTCTTACTTAATAGCCCCCAGCAGATAAAATTGTGTCCATTGAGAAAGATTGGGCCAGCCCCCCTACAAAACAAAAGACCTCCAGCTCCAGGATGATGGGCTTAAGACGTGACCCCTCAGAACCTAATAGGATTAACTGTCTACCATCTAGCAGCAGAGCTCACCACATTGCGCAATCTCCTGGGGACATTGCATAACCCTCCAGGCTTCAACAAAACTTAGCTTGGACAACCTACAGAGCCAGCTATGACCCCTATAACAGCCAATAGAATACATATTAAATAAATAGAATAACAGAGTTGGAAGTCTTCTAGTCCAACCCCATGCCAAGGCAGGAAACCCTACACCACTTCAGACAAATGGTTATCTAACATCTTCTTAAAAACTTCCAGTGTTGGAGTATTCAAAAATTCTGGAGGCAAGTTGTTCCACTGATTAATTATTCTAACTGTCAGGTAATTTTTCTTTAGTTCTAGGTTGCTTCTCTCCTTGATTAGTTTCCACCCATTCCTACCCTCAGGTGCTTTGGAGAATAGCTTGACTCCCTCTTCCTTGTGGCAGCTCCTTCTGTATCTTAAGCCTATCTTAAGATACAGTGTTGGCTATGCCTGCCAGCTTGGTGTCATCTGCAAATTTAATGAGTTACCCATCTATTCCTTCATCCAAGTCATTGATGAAGATGTTAAAGAGTACTGAGCCTAAAACAGAATGCTCTACTGCATACTTCCTTCCATATAGATGCTGTCCATTGAGGAGTACATGTTGAGTGCGGTTGGTCAGCCAGTTACGAATCCATCTGTTGGTGATGCTGTCTAACCTACAATTTTCTACTTTATCTAGTAGTAGGTTATGGTCTACTTTATCAAATGCCTTACTGAAGCCCAAGTAAATTATATCGACAGTATTTCTCTGGTCCACTAATTTTGTCACTTTGTCAAAGAATGTGATAAGATTAGTCTAGTATGATCTGTTTTTGACAAACCCATGTTGACTTTTGGTTATTACTTTGTTTACTTCTAGGTATTCGCTGATTCATTGCTTTATTATCTTTTCTAGAATCTTTCCTGGTATTGAGGTCAGGCCAGAGGTGGGTTTCTACCAGTTCTATAGAACCGGTAGTAACTTAGTGATGATGTCACAGAGCCAGTTCCATCAATGTCTCCGTGGGCGCTGCCATCTTGGATTTTTGCTTCTGCGCATGTGCAGAAGCTAGTTTTTGATTGCTAGATGCATGCGTGCGTGCTTCATGCATGCACACACAGTGCAACCCTGAGTGAACTGGCAGCAAAAATATCTGGAACCCACCCCTGGGTCAGGCTGATAGGTCTGCAGTTTCCTGGATCTATTTGTTTTCCTTTTTTGAAGATGAGAACAACATCAGCTCTTTTCCAGTCCTCTGGCAGTTCTCTGGTGTTCCAGGATCTTTGAAAGATATAGTTCAGTGGTTCTGTGATCTCATCTGCCAGTTCCTTCAGAACTTTGGGGTGTAATCCATCCGGTCCTGGTGATTTGAACTCGTCTAGGGTAGACAGATGTTCACTAAACATTTTCTTCCCTATTTTAACTTGTGTTCCTAATCTGTTTTTTATGGTGCTGTTTTTGATAGGTTGGACTATTTTTTCCTTTTGTGTAAAGACAGATGCAAAAAAATGAGTTAAATAGTTCTGCTTTCTCTCTGTTGCTTGTAACCTTCTTGCTACTTTCTCCCAGCAATGGACCAATTGTTTCCTTTACTTTTTTTCTTGTTTTTAACATGTTGGAAGAAGCTTTTTAATTATTTTTTACTTTTGTTGCAAGCCTTTGTTCATTGTGGGCCTTAGATTTCTTCACTTCATCTTTACAGGCTTGGGCTATTTGTTGATATTCTGTCTTAGTAATTTGCCCCTCTTTCCACTTTTTATACTTGTCCTTCTTGTCTTTCAATTTGTCAGAGAGTTCTTTATGCAACATCAGCTCTTTCGAGAGCTGTTATTTTTCTTCTTCATTGGTATTGTGTTAAACTGGGCTTTTATAATCTCACTTCAAAATTTGCCAAGCTTCTTGAGTGACTTATCTCTTTTTTGACCAAATAAATTATATCATGGAAAGCTTAGCTTTTATTGTAGTCTTATCTAAATTCCGTTAATTCCAGATATGTGGTTTTAATTCCCAGAATTCTAAACAGTAGCCATTATAGCTGGGGGAATTCTGGGCAATGAAATCTGTATTTCTTGCAGGCTAGAAGGAGATTCCTTTTAAAGTTTTCCATCTGTTGCTTGTTAAAATATTTTAATATGTTAAGTTTATTTTCACATTTTTATTAAGCCTATATTACCACTTATTACTGGTTGCAATTAACTGGTGGATTCTGTGAGTAAAAAGCTTTCTAAATTATACTAATTGAATGGGCTTTTATGGTGTAAAATATATTATTCAATTCAAACATAATATATTGCCATCATTAGGAATTGAAGTTTTATTTGTGCATTTAGTAACGGTGGAATAAACCATTACTCGCTGATAGGAAAAATCTATTTAGAATATATAAACAAAAGTGTAATGAGATGCTCATTACATGAAAGTGTAGGAATAAGATAGGAATAATCATGTTTTTAGGGCACTGAGCCTCATATTAATCAAAGTATTAATTAAATTATTAATAAAATACCCTAATTGATCACATAAGAAAACTCAGAACCTATGAATCAGAATCATTCACATTTAAATTAAACTTTGGAGAGGAATCTCAATATTACTTCAGTAACAAACACAGCAAAAAATAGTCATTTGTAGCGATGTGTCCAGTACTAGCTGGAAGTACTATGAACATTATCACAGAATATTTTGGGATCAATGGAAGCCACATCTATTTGTTTAATAATAAGTGGAACATAATAAATAATGGAGGCCATATGGCTAGTGATGAGTCCTTATGATAAACCATACATTAAGCAGTAGGAAACATGCACATAATAAAAGACCCCATCATGCTCTGAAATATTTTTTAAAAATCAACAATATATGGTAGGCTTATTTAATATCACTTTGAAGTGTTGCAAGTTGTAGGGATATTATTTGGTCATATGGACACTTGGATATTGAAAGAACATTCAATGTTAAAAAGAACGCTCCATGGGGAAAAAGTGAGGACAGGGTTTATGAAAAGAATATAATATAAAATGATGACATATCTCTTTTTTAATACTCTGTCAGTACTGCAGTACTGCTGCTACTATTGCTGACATATTCACTTATTTATTTCTCATGTGTTTAATTGGGTCTGCAGTCTTCCTCCATTTTAATTCTATGGGGTTTGACCAGAATCTCTGTTCTAATTGTGTCCAGACTGCATTTAATATTTACTTTAAATATAATATTCAAAAGCACAATATTTTATATAAAGAACAGGACTCAGGATTTTTGCTTAAAAAGGTTGAATAGTAAAGGCTGCATTTAATATTTACTTTATAATATTCAAAAGCACAATATTTTATATAAAGAAAAGGAGTCAGGATTTTTGTTTAGTGATGTATTTCTCATTCACATGAGAAATACATCATTATATTTACACATATAGAGTGATTGATATGATGTTGCTTGACTCTGGGCAGCTCACAATACATAAAAACAATTAAAAAAACAGTCGAACAGAGAGAAACAAACAATAAAACCAAACTCAGACAAAGAAAAGCAAAACTGTTGAAGCCAGAAAACCCCGAAACATTCCATCAACAACTAACAACCAGCTACTCCAGCCCAAGGCTTGGGAGAACAGCCAGTTCTCTCTATGGTTCTTCAGAATGCCAATAAGAAGGGAAAAATCAGGATTTCAGGGGGAATCTCATTCCAGAGAGCAGGCACTGTGATAAGAGAAGGCAAATGTCCTGTGTCTTCATAGACAACACTTTTATGCGAAGGATCCTCAAATGTGCCAACCATGTCAATTTGCATTGCCTGGATAGATACCACAGGAGATAGCAGCAGAGATACCCTGTTTCCCTGAAAATAAGTCCTCCCCGGATAATAAGCCCAATCAGGCTTTTGAGCGCATGCACTGAAATAAGCCGTCCCCCGAAAATAAGCCCTCC
>JANHFT010002981.1:79628-94293 GCA_032467955.1 Pseudoxenodon macrops | reverse complement strand
AAGGGAAGGGCTACCCGCTATGCTGGCCCCGCCCACCCCTTCAGGAGGGCTTATTTTCGGGGGAGGGCGTATATTTACAAACACACCAAACAGCTCCATTTAATAGCAGTGATCTTACATAGTTGAGTAATGAAATGCCTACAAGCAAATGATCAAGATCAGAGAACAATGGAGAAATTTCTGCAGTCCGAAAATTGGCATGGTTATTCGATTAAAGCACTAAAATTTATGTGTCTTGTAGGAATGTTAAAGTATCATTTTCACATTTTTAGTTTAATTTTATCTGTATGTTATTTTTTCTATTTCATTTGGATAATCCAAAATGAAATGTGCATATAGATTGCTTTAGAAAAAACTTTCCAATGTGCAATAAAGTACGTGAATAATATAAGCAACTTGTAACTTAGCTTCAAATTCCATCTCAAAATTCAGTTTGTATGACTTACTTTATTAAAGCAATTCATCCATTATAAATTAGCATGCTATGATGTTTAAAATCAATGAAATATGTTTACATCTCACTTAAATTTTATTAATCTCAGTGGCGCTAAATTTACCTTTTGTCTATTTAATATATAGCTAGTTCTGAGTGTGAGGCTCAAAAAATTGTTTATAATATTTCTATGATCTAATAGTATATCTAAAATATTAGATACTTCTTACCTTTTCCTTCTTATTTATATTACTTTGTATATTATACATTAGAACTATACTTCTATCATGTAGATTAGTTTATTTGTCAGCAGGTAATAATGGGTTTTATCATTTTATGTTCTAAAAATAAGTTGATAAAAGTTTTTACTGTGGCTACATCTAGGTTCTAAAACGGGTGTCAAGCTCGTGTTGTATCGGGACTTTTTTCCTTCACTAAACTGGGTGGGAGCGGAGCCAGCACGTGACTCATCCGGCCTGCGAGTTTGACACCCTTGTTCTAAAACGTAAATGATGAAGTGCAGTGTCTCAAAATTTCAGTATTAGTGTCATTTTCTTGGCGGTGGGTGGCAGAACAAGTTTCAAATTGTCAGCATATAATTTGCTATTTACCTTGGTCCAGTTCTTTTGTGATACTTCTTTCTAATTCCATCTGCATCTGAAATTATATTTAATTACAGTTGAAATATTACTAAATATAAAATAAAAATAGATAAACGCAGCATCATTTAATAAGATATTTTAGCAAATTTCACATAGGTTATTCTCTTAGTTTAAAAAAATAAAAATCCCGGCTTTCAATTAGCATTGATCAAACCTTTACATCATGAGTTAATACTAATGGATCAATAATATTGGATATATTATAATGGATATAATGGTTCTTTAGTTTTGACTAAAGAACAAACCTGTCTGCGTGTGTGTATATACATATATGTAACACATATATAATCAGATAAATAAGTGCAAACAGTCAATTTTAAAAAGTATGTAAACTACGTATTTTTTACAGGTGCAGCTCCAACACTGGTTGTGATTGCAATTTATATGCACAATCTCCACTACAAATACACCTATGTATTTTCCTTCTTTGTAGTGTTATATACTTTGTAGTGTTATATAAATTGCATTTAGAAAAAGAGAAACAATCAATCTACACAGAAGTCTTTGTTAGTTTCTGGCAGCACTTTTTCATGCATTGATCACTTCATATGATTTGTCAGGATGAGGGAAATCTGGTTTCAGAATAATTTCAATCAGTTTAGAAACACTGGCAAATATCCTGAAGAGAATAACTGAAGAACCAGTGGGACCAGTACTTGCCATGGAGTTAAAAAGAAAGGGGTGTACCTCACTAAGGTTTGGAGTTCACTTTATTTTCACAATGTGGATTAGTTATTTTTCCATTAGCTCCCATAACATGACACAAAGTAAAGTACTTCATGGAGCTGCAGATTTTGCGCCTGGGTGTACATTTAGGTATCTAAAAGTCATCTGAATAGCAGCTCATCTTTCTGGCTTATATGGAGACTGAACAACCTTAGCTCTAGATCTTCCAAGGAATATCTTGTCTTTAAACGAGTCAATGTGAAATCCACTAGAATATCTTCCTACTGTTGGCTGAAAACTAGGGAAGTTTTTCAAGTATGTAAGAATATAAACTGTGCCCTGCTGGACTGATCCATGGCCCATCTAATTCCACTATCTCTTGTCATAGTGGTGAAGCAACTGCACAAGGAAGTGCACTAGTCTGCCTGCAGATGGCCTCCAAAAATCATACTGCCATCAAGACTAATAGCCATTGGTCCCCTGTCTTCCATGAATTGGTCCAATCCTTTGTTGAAGCCGGCCCTGCTAGTAGGCAGCACCACATCTCATAGTACCAGCACCACATTATCAGTAAATAAGACCAATAATGGATTGAAGGTAGGTAAACTGTAGCGTAAGCTAGACAAGAGAAGGTGAATTAACTAATAGGAATTTAATATATTGGATGCTGTTATTCTTTGAAAACTTAGAACTTGGATCCAAGATTACCCACAGAATCTTAAAAACAAAGAATGCACTTGCACAGCTAAGATGATCGTGTCAGACATATCATTCATATCTGGTCATGATGAAACATGCCATAGTTATACTCTATATGGTCTTATTATGATATGCGCTAATAAATAATACTGATTATGACTTAATAAAGGTGTGTTCAGACAAAGTTAAAGCTATATTCTCCTGCATTTGAATTTATCCAAATATTAAAAACACTTCTGTCTTGGCATTATTACAAATGTATTTGGTTAATGTGAGACTTTGAAATACCAAGGTTGTATTTATTTATTTATATTTTTTGTCAAGCCTATATTAGAAAACAGATACAAGTATAGAATTATGAATATTATGAATATATGAAATAGATTTGGATAAAAGAGAATAATAGACAAATATATTTTTATTTAGGCAAATATTCTGTATTTAGAGAGCTGTATTTAGTTTGGTGTAGTGCTTAAAGCATCAGGCTGGAATCTGAGAGACTGTGAGTTCTAGTCCCAACTGAGACACAAAGCCAACTCAGCCACTAATAGGCCTCTCTCTCAGCCTTAGGAAGCAGGAAATGGTAAATCACTTCTGAAATCTTGCCAAAAAGCTGGCAGGGACCAGTCCAGGCAGTCACCAGGTGTCAACACTGATTCAAAGGCACAATTTTATCTATGGTATTTATCAATATAAATATTCAATTTTAATTAGGGTTTTAATTAGGCACTAAGTTTTATTTTAATTTTATTATTACTAGTTGTTAACCACATTGATAGACAATATATAACCCCAATAAATACTTTTCCAATTTATAATTTTGTTTATTTTTATTTATTTATTTATTTGTATCCCACCCTTTACTAATAACTCCTGGTGACAAACATCCAGCACACCTTCTCAGAAAGACTGTCCAGAAAGAAAAAGAAACCAAAATTTGTAATCTAACTTAATGCTATCTACAATTCTGCTTCAGTTCTTAATAAATTTAACTGCTCAAGTCTTATTCGGTCATTATGCTTACCTCCTGAAATATATCTATAATAAAAAGGAACTTTACAAATAATAATAATTTATTACATTTATATGCCGCCCAACTCTCAGAAATTTTGAAGTATTTAGAAAGTCAAATAAAAATATTTATGGCCTCTTATAGTTGTTTCTATGAGGACAGGGAGGACAGAACATGCTAATAGCGCTGTTACATATCTTTTAAAATCCTTCCTAGAATTCTGATTTTAAGTCATTGCTTTTTGCTAATTAAAAAAAAATGCTTATCTAGAATGAAAATAAATTTAGAAAGTTGTAAATCTGGGAAAATTGCTATCTGTACTTCAAGGGAGATAAATGTGTAACTGCTGCAGGTCAAGGTGTCAAATCCATGTGGTTACATGTGACATATTACAACTTTTTTCTCCTTTGCTAAAATGGGGGTGGGGTGGCCAGCCCATGACACATCTGGGCTGCAGGCCGCGTGTTTGACACCCTTGCTGTAGATGGTCATGATTAAAATAAAAATCCTTTCAGCTGCTGAGTCATGAAACAAAAGTCAAAAGTCATTTAATTGCTCTGAAATTCTTGAGTATGTGTGGCATAGAAAACAACTATGCAACAGCTGAAAGTCCAGGAAATTTGAAGATGTCTGTGATATTTCTACAACAGTTATGTTTCACTAAAATAACTTTAGTTTTGGTAAATTTGCATAAAAACTAGCCATGAAAATTAATCAGGAACATAGTTCTATAGATTGCAACGTTACAGCCATATTCTCAAATCATATTGATTTGCAATGTAGATTACTATGAAACTCTGAACAAGGAAATTCCTAATTAGAAAGTTAAATATGAATCATATTGAATTAATAAAATGACTGTAATTTTCAATTATTCTAAATATAATAAAACACATTAAATACATTATATAAATATGTTGTAATGGGTTATTTATGATTATTTTACTCATATCTGTAATTTTCACTGTGTTATTTTCTTACAGTGTAATGTGCAGTATTTAAGTAATCAGACACAGAACAATATAATAGCTCAGCACAAAAAATTACATGGTATTCAGCAATACTGACTACACACCTTGTTAAGTCTCTGGTTGCAGAGAAGAGAAGAGAGAATTAGATTTTTGATCAAGGAGCTGAAGAAGTAAAGAGCAAGCCATAAGTGTATGGTTTTTGATGACAGAAATGAAAGTGACTAATCTACAAAGGAGTATCAGAAAAGAGAAACGTTATCTACTACCGTATGTGAAAAGAAATGGTAAACTACCGTACTTTGGATGAGCCAATCATGCATACGTAATTAAGTCCAAGAGAATTCAATGTGACTTATTTCTAAATAAACATGTACAATGTATCATCTGTCTGCTCTACCTATAAAGCTGAATTCACAAGACATTATTTATACTGGTCCTAATTAAAAGTAATAAGATATGTTAATCAAGATCATTGTTAACTATTTCAAACTTCAATGAGATTAAAACATGGTTAACCTCTTCTAGATTCTAGCTAGAATTTCTACCTAGAAATATGCAACAATAATTTAATAACTCTAAAGTCTTTGAATATTTTATGATCTTTCAAACCCCCAACAGTTCAACAATAATCTGCTATAAATTGATACAAGGTTAAAGAGTTATAGAAAAAAGAAAAAAATGTTTTCTAAATTATTACTTAAATGGTATAAAAAGCAAAATAACTTATATAAGTAATACATAGTTTGCAATGTATTAATATTTATGGTAGTTTTTCATTATTTATTAAGATCTGCATTCTGACAAAAATGTTATGGATAAACCAGGAAATGAAACCTATAAGGAAATTGGAAATATAATTTAGCATATAATCCTGGAGGTTCATATATAAATATAAATGAAAAACATACCTAATTGTAATTTAGTATAGAACTATTAAAATATTTATCAATTAATCTAAAGTCTGCACCCCAATGTGCTTAATGTACAGGCATACAGATTTATGCAGAAATAAATTCTGCTCTTTTTTGAAGAGTCACCTACACTAATCTTTTATGACTTTTCCTTTATGGACTGGATCCAGCTTTACTGTAGCTGTATAGAGCTGAGTGTTGGAAGGAGGTGTTCACGCCTCTCCTCCCAGAACAGTTTCTTCTCTTGTGTGAAAATATCAAACTTCTGACTAAATAGACAGAGACATCTGTGGTATAAATTTTATGATCCTTTATATTATGGCCTGACTCCATTCAGCAGGGCCCTTTGATTTCTGTATAGTATTCTGTGGAACTATTATGAGAAGTAGACAGCAAAGTTGCAACTTATGTTCCTAAATCACTATCAAATTTGTTGTCCCTTGAGGTTTTTGTTACAATGACTTTTTACAACCTACCAAAAACATAACTGTAAAAGACAGACTAGAAATAAAAGTTAAAATAAGCAAAAAATAGTAAGAGAAGAGCTGTCTGATCTTGATGAATACAAATCACCAGGACCTGACGGATTACATCCCAGAATTGGCAGTTGTCATCTCAGAATTACTTTACCACATCTTTCAAAAATCCTGGAGCACCAGGGAACTACCAGAGGATTGGAAAAGAGCTGATGTGGTTCCCATCTTCAAAAAAGTAAACTACAGACCAATCAGCCTAACATCAATACCTGGGAAGATACTGGAAAAGATAATAATAAAAAAACCCAGATCTGCCAACATCTAGAAATGAGTAAAGTAATAACTAGAAGACAGTATGGGTTTGTTAAAAATAGATCAGGTCAAACCAATTTTATTTCATTCTTCAACACAATGACTAAATTAGCAGACCAGTGAAATACATACGAATACATACTAATACACTTAGAGTTCAGCAAGGCATTCGACAAAGTAGAGCACAACCTACTTCTTGGCAAGCTAGAAAAAAATTGGGATAGATAGCATCACCATCAGATGGATTTGTAACTGGATGACAAACAGTACTCAATTAGTAGTCCTTATTGGTACTATGTCTACATGGAGGGAAGTTAGCAGTGGGGTACCACAAGTTCCGTCTTAGGCCCAGTACTCTTCAACATCTTCATAAATAACTTAGATGAGGGAATAGAAGGGGAATTTACCAAATTTGCAGATGATTCTAAGCTGGCAGAAATAGCCAACACCTTAGATGATAGGCTCAAGATCCAGATGGATCTTGACAGGCTTGAACACTGGGTCCTATCTAACAAAATGAAATTCAATGTAGACAAAAGTAATGTCTTACATTTAGGCAAGAAAAACCAAAAGTTCACATATAGACTTGGTGAAACCAGGCTTAATAACAGTAACTGTGAGAGAGATCTTGGAGTCTTAGTGGACAACCAGCTAAATATGAGCCAGCAGTGTGCAGCGGCAGCCAAAAAAGCCAATCCAACCCTAAGTTACATTAACAGAGGGATACAATCAAGATCAAGTGAGGTACTAATACCAATCTATAAAGCCTTTGTAAGATGACACCTAGAATACTGCATCTAGTTTTGGTCACCACACTATAAAAAAGATGTTGAGACTCTAGAAAAAGTGCAGAGAAGAGCAACCAAGATGATTAGGGGGCTGGAGGCTAAAACATACGAAGAACGTTTGCCAAAATTTGGTATGTCTAGTCCAGTGAAGAGAAGGAACAGAGGAGACATGATAGCAGGGTTCCAATATCTGAGGGGCTGCCACAGAGAGGAAGGGGTCAAGCTATTTTCCAAAGGACCTGAAGGCCAGACGAGGAATAATGGATGGAAACTGAACAAGGAGAGATTCAACCTAGAAATAAGGAGAATGTTTCTGACAGTGAGAACAATCAACCAATGGAACAAGTTGCCTTCAGAGGTTGTGGGAGCTTCACCACTGGAAGCTTTCAAGAAGAGAGTTGTATCCTGTTATTTTCTTTATTTTATTTCTTTATTTTATTTTTATTCTACCCTTATTATTGTTTATAAACAACTCAAGGCTACAAAGACACCTAATATTCCTTCCTTTGCCCACCATAACAATCCTGTGAGGTGGGTTGGGTTGAAAGAAAGGGACAGGCCCAAAGTCACCCAGCCAGCTTTTATCACTAAGACAAAACTAGAACTCATAGTTTCCTGGTGCTTGGCCCTAAGATTGCAAGATCTTGTAGTGGGGCTCCCTACAGAAGCCAAGCTGAGGGAGTAGCCTGAAGCTCCTGTGGATGGTTGAGTGGGAAGCAAAGCCAATGTCTAGAGAGACCCCCAAGGAGGAAGCAGGCCCAAGGCCTGTGGGGACCCCAGAGACAGGAAGTGGAGCTAGGAGTGCCTCATGGGTGTGGGGAAGGCCTTGGGAGGCTCAGGGCAGGCAAGTTACCCCTACCTCTGAACAAGATCACTTAATGACTATATCTGGGAGAGCATGGGTGGGAGGTCATTAAGCAAGGTGATCAGGTAGGCACCTTGCTTAATTAACATTATAACTTGCAACCATAATGGGCAGTTCCATTACAGTCATAACTTGAGGACTACTCGTACTCATGTTACATTCTTGGCCTGGACTCAAGCTCCCTTTTATCTGACTTTTTCTGCTGTCTCTCAAGGCCATTCCCTCTACATACCCAACTACTCTTCCTGCTTTCCCCCAAATTTTCTTCACTGCTGCTGTGCCCAGACAGAACACAATGTGTCTCGGTGTGTGCGTGTGTTTTACTCCGCTCACAGGTGGCAATGGCCAGGGCATTCCAAATTCGCAAGGTAGATCAAACAAAATGGAGAAATCCCATCCCTGCGGAATTTCTGCCTCGTTGATTTGCCGGAGCTATAAGAACCTCGGCTGTATGAATTCTGGAAAGTCAAAACATTCTTGACCTACTTTTTCCCCTCATTATTCCCTTACCTGGCTATAAACAATGTCACTGCAGCAAAAATACCATACGCTTTTTATCACAAAGAAGGCCTGATTCCCCCCACTGAAGGATGTCTAACCAGGTTCTGTGGATATGCTGCGATGTCCTCTTATTTGAAAAGTGAATCTGATGTAAGTGCAACTCTAACCATTCTTAGACTAGAATTTGACACGGTTTTGTTCCAAACCACTAAAAAAAAGAAACATTTATAGTCTGCCTTTCAATTTTTTTACCAAATAAGATGTCTAGCATTTGAGATGCTGCCATAAATGCGGGGGAGGGGGAGGGTGGGGGGAGAAAGAAGAAACCTGGAATTAAGGAGAAACTTCCTAACAATGAGGACAATTAACCAGCGGAACAATCAGAAGTTGTGGGTGCTTCATTACTAGAGGATTTAAAGAAAAGACTGGCCAGCCGCTTGTCTCGAATGATATAGGGCAGAGGTGTGAAGTTCGATTTCATTGAGGGCCGCATTAGGGTTGTGTTTGACCTGGGGGGGGATGCAAGGGGGCGTGGCCAGGGTGGCAGTGGCCAGCTCAATGCCATTCGAGGCTCCATTTTCGGCTGCGACGGCCTCTTGCAACCCTCTGCCAGTGAAAACGGAACTCGGGGGGAAGCAGGTTGGTCCTTTGCAGTTTTCAGAGCATGCCCATGTGCCAGATCTAAGCACCCCGCAGGCCGGATTCGGCCCGTGGGCCTTGAGTTTGACACCCCTGATATAGGGTCTCCTGCTTGAACAGGGGGTTGGACTAGAAGATCTCCAAAGTCCCTTCCAACTGTATTCTGATTGACTAAAGTTGATTTACTTTACCATAACCTTTAACTCTGGTTGATGATTTATATTTTGTGAACCGGACATTCTTAAGTTTAAACCTTAATAGGGAGGGTTTGTTTTTCCTCCAAAAAGTGACAGAACAGTTTATATACAAAGCTCCAAAAATGCTTCTCACTAGGTCAGTATTTCTCCAGCCGCCCTGGATACCCAGACAAACTCAGCTGTGGAGCGTCAGGTAGCAGATTCTCACGTCCGACCATCTCTTTTCCAAATCCCTTGCTTCAAATATGCATCGTATCGCAAGGCTTCTGTGACGGAGATGCCGCTCAGTTTTATCTCCCAACCAGAGAAAGGTGAACACGCGGGATAGAGAATCTTTTAGAAATTTGGGGTCTCCGCCCCTCTGATGTTGATCACAGAAATTGATCTGCAAGCAGGGAGGTGGAGAAAGGATGTTTTGGCACTCACTTTGTTTTGCCTTTTGAAGAAAAAAAAACCCCAAGTGAATTTAAAAGGAGAGAGAGTCAGATGCCTAAGGAAGAACTATCCCAAGAGGAAGCAATGGCAGATAGTGTAATCTGATGCATGTTTATTCCAAAGTAAACCTCCCAGAGTTCAGCGAGGTTCATTCCCATAGCTGCCAAAATTGTAATCAGATAAATTACTCCAGCTTCTGGAGAAGGACAGATTATCCATTGAAACAGGGTGTTTATCTAAAGCTGCACAACAATTTGTTTAGAGGCTGGCGTTAAAACGGCACTGAAAAAAAGCTGACTTGACAGGTCCTTGCACTTATGACCATTGCAGCATCCCCATGGTCATGTGATTAAAAATCTGAGTGCTTGGCAACCGACATGTATTTTACAAGAGTCGAAGTGTCCTGAGGACACATGATCACTGTTTGTGATCTTCCCAGCCAGCTTCTGACTGGGATGTCAATGGAGGAAGTTGGATTTGCTTAAAGACTGTGTCATTAACTTAACAGCTGCAGTTATCCACTTTACAACCATGTCAAAAAAGAAAGTAATATCAATAATATTGCATGAGCCGCAGTGGCACAGTGGTTAGAGTGCAGTACTGCAGGCTACTTCTGCTGACTGCCGGCTCCCTGCAATTCGGCAGTTGAAATCTCACCAGGCTCAAGGTTGACTCAGCCTTCCATCCTTTCCGAGGTGGGTAAAATGAGGACCCAGATTGTTGGGGGCAATAGGCTGACTCTGTAAACCGCTCAGAGAGGGCTGTAAAGCACTGTGAAGCGGTATATAAGCCTAAGTGCTATTGCTATCTTCCTTCCTTCTGGTTAGAATGCAGTATTGCAGGCTGATTCTGCTCACTGCCAGCAGTTCAATCCTGACCGGCTCAAGGTTGACTCAGCCTTCCATCCTTCCAAGGTGAGTAAAATGAGGATCCAGATTATTGGGGGTAATATGCTGACTCTGTAAACTGTTCAGAGAGGGCTGTAAAGCACTGTGAAGCAGTATATAAATCTAACTGCTATTCCTATTGCGCATAACGCCCTTAACAACTGCTTTGCTTAACCACAGAAATTTGGGTCTCAACCTACCCACAAGCCATTGCTTAATTTGGCAACAGATACCCACCAAACTGAGAACTTTTGAACAGATAAATCTAGGCTCCTCCCCATTTTTGGTTCTCGGAAGTTGCAAAGGTGACAGAGAAACACGATGTTTGGGACCCTGGGGAACATTTACCGCTATGGGAATTTCACAGGATTGTCAACTTGGGAGATTTTGAGATGCAATGTTCCTTCCTAAGCACCATTTGGCCTCAACCCCACAAGCTGCCAAACAGCACTTGAGCCAGAGTTCTGCAAATTTAATGACTGGAAATGGGCTGAGCATTCATTTTAAGCAGCGTCCAAAACCAAACATTTCCACAAATGTGCAACTTACCTAATGGTAATAACATACTTTGCTAGGATTTTTAAATGATTATGACCCTTTCCCCCCCCCCCCAACTCTAATAAGATAATTCCCTATTAAGATGTTCCTTCCTCTGTAATTCCAATATTTAACCAGTTAGAAGTTATTATTAGATTCTAGATCTTTACAGCTGGAATTCCTGGGCATCTAGCAATAAGCCCCACTATATGAACATTTATTGCTGCACAAAGCTGTCCGATAACCAAAGCAGACAAGCTTTCGTAAATAAACTCACATTATGCAAGCCTAGGATAAGAGAGCCAATGGCTCTAAGCCGCTGGAAACATTCATTAACAGATTAATTATCGTTATAACCCATTACGTCAGAGCCACAGTGGTGCAGTGGTTAGAATGCAGTACTGCAAGTTACTTCTGTTGACTGCCGGCTGCCTGCAATTTGGCAGTTCCAATCTCAGCTCCAGGTTGATTTAGCCCTCCATTTTTCCGAGGTCAGTAAAATGAGGACCCAGATTGTTGGGGGCAATAGGCTGACTCTGTAAACCGTTTAGAGAGGGCTGTGAAGCGGTATATAGGTCAAAGTGCTTACAGTATAGTCACAATCCTGCCACCTAAGTAAAAGAGGTGGCCTCCAGCCACATTGGTTTGCATAACAGAAATCTGCATTTTCATCCAATGCACACAATAGTAATAGCACTTAAGACTTATATACCACTTTACTATTACTATTAGTCTTCTTATAGTTCCTATCACCATCTCCTCCCACTTATGACTGCAGGACTGTAACTTGTTGCTTGTATCTTTACGCCTTTTATTGATATTGTTTCCTGATTGCTTATTTGTACCCTATGACTATTATTGTGTTGTACCTTATGATTCTTGACAAATGTATCTTGTCCTGCCTTTTATGTATACTGAGAGCACATGCACCAAAGACAAATTCCTTGTGTGTCCAATAATACTTGGCCAATAAAGAATTCTATTCTGCTCTATTCTATTCTATATACCACTTCACAGTGCTTTATAGCCCTCGCTAAGCAGTTTACACTTTTATGACCCCCAACAATCTGGGTCCTCATTTTACCCACCTCGGAAGGATGGAAGGCTGAGTCAACCTTGAGCCTGGTGAGACTCGAACTGCCAAATTGCAGCTAGCAGTCAGCTGAAGTAGCCTGCAGTACTGCACTCTAACCACTGCCCCATCTCGGCTCTACAAGGGCCAGAAAGACGCACACCTGATGTAAATATGCAGCTACAAATTTGGTTACTTTTTTTTTTTAAGAGGATATCATTTGTGTGTCATTTGCAAGGAGCCTCACGCAACCTAAAGCGAGGCCATTGATTTGCTTGGTAATGGAATTGCTTTGGAACTTCTAATTCCAAATGCTTTCAAGAAAATCAGCTGGAGGAAGGTCCAGAGCCAAACAGCTGCAGCGGAAACCAGGAACTGGTTTTAGAATGGAAGCAGAAAGCAGTGTGTTGAATATTTGAACATATGCAAAGCGTATTTATGAATCGTTAAGGAATTTCAAGTTGCCCCAATATTCTTGGGGGAGTTAGAATTACTGGCTTTAGATTAGGGGAGAAAACTTTCTCGATCCGGAGTGATCCACCTTGGCAACTTGAAGAAGTATGGACTTCAATTCCCAGAATTCCCTAAGCAGCCATAACCGGCTAAGGCAGGGGTGTCAAACTCGATTTCATTGAGGGCCGCATGAGGGTTGTGTTTGACCTTGGGAGGGCTGGGGGAGCGTGGCCAGGGTGGGTGTGGCCAGCTTTATGTCACTCATGTCGGGGTGCCTGTGGGGGCCCAAGAGCTTTGCCACTAAAAACAGGCTCCCGAGCTTCGTTTTCGACTGTGACGGCCTCCTGCAACTCTCTGTCAGCAAAAATGGAGCTTGGGAGGGCCGCCTGGCAGACGCACCGTGGGCCGGTCCTTCACTGTTTCCAGGGTGGCCCCACAGGTCAGATCTAAGTACCCTGTGGGCCGGATCCGGGCCCCGGGCCTTGAGTTTGACACCCCTGGGCTAGGGAATTCTGGGAGTTGAAATCCACAAGTCTTAAAATTGTCAAGGTTCTAGGAAGAATTGATAGGGATTTCACTATTCAAAAAATACTTTATGACAATCGAAGCAGAACACACAATATTCCAGGAACAGGAAACACTTTCAGGCAAACAACTAATGTGCAATTCTGTGCCTTCTGAGGGGAAAACTTAGCATGGAGGTCAACACCGAAAAACACGAGAGCTTTGCTAGGATTACAGTACATCTATAATCTAGTAGCTTTTTTCTAAGAAATACTAGCAAGATATTCCAGGAAATAATTGCCTCTCTTTGGCACCTTGTATTTAAAGATATATAGCCACCAGATGTGGAGGCTCCATTTATAGCAAAAACACTTCCTTTCAGAAAGAAAAGTTAACACACAGGATTGCATTAGATTAGAGAGTCAGTTTGGAGCACTTGCCTGGAAACCAGGCGACCATGAGTTCTAGTTCCATTTTTGGCATGAAAACCAATTCGATGACCTTGGGTCAGTCACCCTCTCTCAGTTCAACCCTCCTCACAGGGTTGTTGTTGTGGGGAAAATAGGAGGATGAAGGAGCATTAGGTATGTTTTCCACCTTGAGTTACTTATGCAAAGTAAAAAAGGCAAGATACGAATCAAAATAAATAAATTAACTATAAAGATAAATGTTTACCCTATCTAGTCATGTCCAGTTTCTTAGCCGAGACAGCCAGCATTGTCCAAAGACATTTCTATAGCCAGCATGACTCTATGCTAAGGCACACGGAACACTCTTCCTTCCTACCTAAGTGGTACCTATTGATCTACTTGCATTTGCTTACAAACTGCTAGGTGAACAGGAGCTGGGACAGGTAACTGGAGCTTACTCCGCTGCGCAGCGATTGATTATACAATCTTAAATTCTTGTTACATAAAACACAGCATATTTTGGAGACCCACACACTACGCAAGGGGTGGAGATTTTTATATCTGGTGCAGAGATAAGCAGAATGCTTCATGTCGACTTTCTGGCTTCAAGACATTTCCCCCTTTCATCCCACTTCCCAACTCAACTTCTAATTTAAAATGGACACGGACTCAAGTTGAGGGGACAGCCTCTCCCTAGTTACATCTACCAATCCCATTGGGGTCCAGCAGGAATGGCATGGTTTGGGTTCCATATGCTAAGGAGTTCTATCGATAGAATTCAAGAGCATGGTCTTTTCTTCTGTGGCCCCCACACTTTGGAACATCATTCTCCCTCTCCCCTCCCCCAGTGAGATTAGTCCTGATCCTATTGGCATTTAGGAAATCCCTCAAACCCTGTTTCTTTTAAGAGGCTTGGCGATCCCATGGAAACAGGGAGCCTGCAAGATGATTACAGTGTGTGTAAGATGCTGGTTTATTCTTACACACTCTTATTTCTATTTTTGTGCAAATAGCTTTTAATTATTGCTGTTTATTTGTTTTAGCTGGTTGCTTTATTGTACAAGAAGGGATGTGGTGGCTCAGTGGCTAAGACACTGAGCTTGCCGATCAGAAAGGTAAGCAGTTCAGCGGTTCGAATCCCTAGTGCTGCGTAACGGTGTGAGCTCCCGTTCCTTGTCCCAGCTTCTGCCAACCTAGCAGTTCGAAAGCACGTAAAAAATGCAAGTAGAAAAATA
>JANHFT010002981.1:58445-74996 GCA_032467955.1 Pseudoxenodon macrops | reverse complement strand
CCTTGTGTGTCCAATCACACTTGGCCAATAAAGAATTCTATTCTATTCTATTCTATTCTATTCTATTCTATTTACTTAGGGGATCTCTGATTAGAATGTTTTGGGGAAAATATTAGACTTTATAAAATGCTTTGTGTTGTTTTCTGCTATTAATTCTATTTTAACCAAGCAGTAATATCTAAAAAACACCATGGGAATGAAAAAGCTGTGATTTGCATACATTTCCCTTATTCCCTTACCTTTTTCAACTCTCCTTATTCAACTTCCCAGTTCTTTTTATGCTATCTTTTCTTTTTCTTGAACTCCCATTAATTTTACATTCATATCCCTTTATAGACTTATTACCTCTACTTCCTTCCCCCCCTTTCATTTTGGACTAATTTGTTCACTACTGAACTTGTTGTAGGAAGTTTCAAAATCACATGATCTGTTCATTCTTTAATTCATTATATGTTAGCAAGTTATTATACACTTCACTATTTAGTTTCATTGTTCCTTTCTTGTTGTTAAATGAAGTGTTAAATTACAGTACACCTTATTACCAGTTTATAGTGACGGCAAACTAATGGAGAATTAACGGCATTGTTCTGCTATCATCATCATCATCATCATCATCATCATCAAAGTACAATTGTACAACTGTGAATCACCTCTCCCTATCTGCCCATCCCAACAGAAAGAATAGGGCAGAACACTCCAGGTTCTGTTTCTTAAGCATTGCCATCTTGTGCTGAAACCTATGCCCTATGGTATGTCTTTTCCACTGAGAATCAACAGGTCCCATGCCTTCTGTCTTTCAGGAAAGCCCTTACAATCTGGTTCTTCTCCAAAACATTGGAATAGGACAAGATGAAGCTAGGATAACAATGTGGGCTGAAGGTAAGTGTGGCTATGATGCCAGCTTTTTTTGTTTTTTTATATTGTTCTACTGGTTGTAAGCCTCCCATAATTGATATATGATGGGAGGCTATACAAATGTTTTAAACAAACAAAGAAATTGAAAACCAACATAGCTTATAAAAGTCAGTATGTAGTATTTATAGAAAGGAACAGTAGTAAATACTGATCTTTCACAGAAATGTTTGTATAAAAGTTGGAGTCTTTATTTCTATCAAAAGTGCTATTATATATGCCAACAAAAAATTGCATGCTTTTAAAACGAGGCAGGCATTTTGGGTCTTCTTGATGGACTTTAAATATCAGTCTGGTCTATTAACTCTACTACTCCAGCTATTTGTAAATTCTGCATAAGAGTATCTAAAGATGGGACGAGTATCATGTTTCTAAAATTTGCCACACATTTAACTGGTAAACCACAAAACAATCAAATTTGACTTTTAAATAATATTCAAAATTTCAATGTATTTTAAGCATTCCATATAGCTTATCTATGCATAATTTTATGGTTAAACTTCCATAACAGAACAATAGAAGTTAAGATGTTAAGTATTTGGGAGTTTCATTGTTTTTCTTAGAAAAATGCTGTGCCTAAGACAAGGTAAGGAGTTAAAGATTGTTTACATCTTAGAATGACATTCACAATTACTAACCTTTGCTAAGTAAGCTTCCACTCTGTTTTTTGAGGCTAATGCAGTTCCATTTGTGTTAAGGAATCCTCCTCCAAGGTTAAGAGATTTATTTAATGCTAAATTGTTGCCAATATTTCCCATCTGAACTGTTTCCAGGACAGGATTTGAAGGAAGGCTTCCACTTATAAAGCTGTTGGCAAGTAAAGACTTGTTTTTGTGACGCTCGTGATAGAGTTGAGTGTTGGCTTCTGCTAATTTCACATTAGCTCTGCAAAAGGTTTGCAACAAATCAATAGTTAAACTTAGAATAATGATGCACTTAATTGCATAAAAAGTCAGAACTCCAGGCAAAATGTAATGTATCACTAACCTGTTCCATAAATGTATCTATCCAGAGCCTTAACCAGTCTAAATAGAGGCCTCATTATCGTGTTCCAAGTTCTGGAATAGTCATTAAAAATCAACACTTGTTTTTTTTTCTTTCTCTATTGTCCTGACAGTTTTCTCTCCTGTGCTAAAGTAAGCTATATGTCCAGGCAGTAAGTACCCTGTAACAATTAGAATCTTAGTTGGGAGTGGGTGAGAATTCTGGAAAGCAGAATATGAAGTCTTTCTTTTCCTTGATTTGAAACCTCAGTATAAATTAGAAAAGGTAGGATACATATCTAAAAAATGTATCAATAAAACACAAGGGGAGACATTTTATTTTTAATGGAATATATCTCCTGCCATAAAATATTAGTTAATATCTATTGGGAATCCTTAACATAGTAATTGTTTTTCTTTCTATTTTTTCCCCCAATTAATGTTCAATTTTTCAATGTCAATGTTCCATTTAATTTGCAAAACAAAATACTCTTTCACATACCTGTGCAAATATTAAGTATGCAATAATCAATAATTTATGTAATTGTACAAAAATCATATGGATGTTATATTTTTCCTGACAAGCTAGATTTCCAAGTTTGGCATTAGAAATTATACATTTAGATTTTTCAAGTGGAAAGGGAAATAAAGTTAACAGAAGATTGCTTAGCTTGGGAGAGTGGAGTGGGGTGATATAATTTATACTAAATCAAACCTAACCATCACTT
Source organism: Pseudoxenodon macrops (assembly GCA_032467955.1). Taxonomy (NCBI): domain Eukaryota; kingdom Metazoa; phylum Chordata; class Lepidosauria; order Squamata; family Pseudoxenodontidae; genus Pseudoxenodon; species Pseudoxenodon macrops. Next base: position 72,373 of record JANHFT010002981.1, on the reverse strand, counting down.
TATAAGATAGATGACCTTTCTCTCATTCACAACAAAAAAGCAGCAAGATTCTGTTCATTTCATACATTAAATAGGATTAGATAAAATACCTTCTCTCCAATTCTATCAACCCCTTCTCTCTCGAAACTGACAGAGTCTAAAAGAATCACCCTTGTTTTGGAGAAAACACTACATCTTAAACACTGACTGACCGAGTGCATCCCCCAAGCCTAATCAAGTATGAGGATAAAATCTATCTGAACGACAATAAAATATTAGGGACTTATTTAGCCAATATCCCACTTCCATTTTCTTTTATATTTCTACAAGCTAAAACCCTGAATATTTAAGTCTTCATCATATATGTCATAAAATAACTTTCTTTTTTTCTTTCTTTCTTTTTACTGTATTTTCTGCACTATAAGACACACCTTTCTCCCCCCAAAAAGTGAGTGGAAATATCTGTGTCTTATAGAGCAAATATTGTACCATGTGTGTTTGTGTGTTGGTGTGGCGGCGGTGTATGCCACTGCCTGTCACCGCTGCCACCATTAGCCACTGCCGGAAAATGCTGGAACCTTCGCTGCTGTGCAGCTGATCGGCGGTTGAATCAGCAACCCGGAATACCGTCCGTCAACTGTTCTAGGCAGCGGTGATCACTGCCGCCGATCACCACCGAATGGTGTCGGTGGTGATTGGCAGTGCCTAGAACAGCTGATTGGCAATATTTTGGGAGGCCAATCCAACCGCCAATCAGCTGCTCGGCAGTGAAGGCTGCAGTGTTCACTGGTGGAGGCGGCAACTCAGCTCAGTTGACTGGTGGTGGATGCAATGAAGCAGAGCCCTGACGAATCACGTGCTGAAGCTGACCCGGCTGTTTGCTGCAAGGATGCTAGCCAGATGAATGCTGGGAGGCACAGGCAGATTTTTTTTATTGTTTTCTTCCTCTAAAGCTAATGTGTGTCTTATGGTGCAGTGCGTCTTATAGTACGAAAAATACAGTATATTCTCAGATTATAAACAGAAATATAAATGGAAAGGTTATTTTCCTAATGTATTTAACCATTAATATGAAGAAACATTTTCTGTTTTATTACTATATTTAATAGTAAATGTTATTAAATATAAAATTAAATATTATATTTAATATTTTATTTTTAATGTCCAATGTTATACTTGTTTTATTCTGTTATTTGTGGTATTGTAAGCCACCCAGAATTGATTGGTAGTAAAATGGGCAGCACATAGATTTACTAAGTAAATACTTAAATGTTGCTGTTACCATATCTTATGATATCTTTGAAACCATTCAACAGAATGCTTTGCATTAACCAGGTATTGCTATCATAGTGAGTTTACAATACTAAATTTTTCTTTTCATATTGACATTATCCAATCTGAAATAATTAAGAAAAAATACAACCTTACAAGAATTGAAACATTTTTACTTACCTATCCAATTTGCTCCCCAAAGATTTCCGTATTTTTATTTCTTCTGAATACAATCCTTTATATCTTTCCAATTCTGTATGTGTAGATTCTTTTTGTAGTATGCTATCGTGATGGCTGTTTTTAAATTTGGCCAACTCTGATTCTAATTCTTTAATTCTGTTCTCCAATTGATTTCTCAACGAAGCATTACTAGTAGCCCTTATCTGTTCCAAAGTTTCTTGAGAAGCAGCATGTGTCTAATTCACAAAATGTATTAATTTAGAAGAAAATTTATTGCTGTACACATAAATCTTAATTAAATCATTAACTGAGAATATATTGTGTTAGTTAGCAACCTGATGAAATCAAAATGTTAAGCAATTTTGTCAACAAAATAACTTACAATTAATATTTGTCAATTATTTAAAAGAGCCAGTTTGGTCTAATGACTAAGGCACCAAGATAGAAACCAGGGAACAGTGAATTATAGTCTGTCTTAGATATGTAAAAACCAGCTGGGTGATTTTGGGCCAGAGATTCTCTCTCAGTCCAACCCACCTCACAGATTTGTGGGAAAAACAGGAGAAAGAAGGAATAGCATATATGTTTTCTGTCTTGAATTAGTGATAAAGATAATAAAGATAGGAAATAAGTAAGTAAGTTACCTGCAAAAAGAAATTGACTTCTTCCAGTTTTTGTCTTATCTCTTGTTTAGCTCGATCTTCGATCTCTCTCTTGTATTGTTCCACCTGGCTGAGATCTATTAAGTTACCCTGTACTTGGCGTTTGAGGTTAGCTACCTCTTCTTCTAGTTGCAATTTGCTTTTTTCTAATTTTTCATGATTCTTATGGAATATCTTCATAGATGCTAATTGTTCACGCAGTTCACAATTGGTAGATTCCAGCTGTGTACTTCTTGTTGACTCAACCTCCAAATGGCGAGAAAGTTCATCAACCTGAACAAGCAAGTAACACTTAAAGAAAAAGACTACCAGCTTTTCAAAATACAGGTAATCCCCCAGATACGAGGGTTTCTTCAGTGAATTTTCATCAGAACGAATGTACTCAGAAAGCGTACTTATATTAGAAATTCAAAACTGCACTCAAAAACAGGCCTGTGTAGCCATGTGACTTGGATTCAGTCACTGCTGCAGTGGCTGCCATTTTTAACTCTGTGTCTTGCCTGGGCCGTTCAGGCTTACAAGGCAATTTCCGGAAGCTGACAGTTTTTGGTTTTTTTTGTCCCTGGTGACATGGCCAAACAAGATCCTGTGTCTTTTCAGCCAGCGTTTTTTTTGTTTTTTGTTTTATACTCCATGGAAGATCTGCTGCTGCCTGGGCTTAAGAACTGTACTGTAGTGCTAGAATTGCTTCTATAAGTATTTTAAAATATTCTTTTTGTTACTCTGTAGTACTGTGCTGTTTATTTGTAAGCACTTTGGGAACTGCTCTGCTTCTTTTTAAGTACTGTACTATACTTTGCAAACTAAAGTATTGTGTTTGTAAGTACAGTTCTTTGCAAATATAAAGTTTGTTTGCATTTGCTTTAAAACTGCTTGTAGAAATGCTAGCCAACATCTACACAAAGTATTGTATAATGTTGTGTGCTATATCTCTTTTCTAAACTGCTGATTTTCAAATTTGCAAGCTACTTATATGAGTTTTTGGATTTTGCCTGGAGAGGCTTGTGTTGATTAGGACAGTGTTTTTTTAAAAGAGGTTTTAAATTCTAAATTGCCTCCGAAGTTGTGGCCCCATCACTGGAGGCTTTTAAGAAGAGTCTGGATAAGGCATTTATCAGAAATACTCTTGTGAGAGCAGTGGGTTGGACTAGATGAACTCAAGGTCCCTTCCATCTCTGTTACAACTGCAAGCGAAGATTTCTGTAAAACACCTCCCCCATCTCCCACTGGCTGGCTAGAGACTGTTAAGCTAAGTGGCACTTGTTTTTTTTTAAAGCAACTGCAATGGAGAGTTCTATAAATTACCTCCTACCCCCTGGCAGCTGTTTGAAGATGCTTCAGCAGTTGGTTTTTTTGTAAACTTGAAATGGAGCTGCTTAAAGGCAATTTAGTTCCTCCTTCAGCTGTACCAGAAACAGCTGATCAGTGGAGGTAGAAACAGCTGATAGGTGGCGGACTGTAAGTAAGTCAGATCTTCATTTACTTAATGAGCCATTTGATTCAATTGATGAATTTAATAAAAACAATTTTTTTAATTGGTCTGATTAATTTCATGAATGTTTTGATTTACAAACCTAATGGGCAGGCTCCATGAGGTTTGTACCTCGAGGACTATCTGTAAAGCCAAGTAATAATTATGTATCTGCTCAGGGATACAAATATTCGTATCATATTTGGTGGCGGATATAAAGAGTGAAGTGGACCCAAAACATTTTAACTAATACTTTATTTATATGTCTCCTCTGCTCACCAATAAGGTGACTCAAGCAGCATATAAATGTTATATTAGGTTTTAGTTAATATATACTATGTTTGAATGATTAAAACAATCCCAAAAAAATTCCAAATGGAAAAGCAAATACTAATATAAAAGTGCAGACTTGTACAAACAGTTTCCAGGGATCAACACTGATTCGAAGGCACAAAATAAGCAGATAAATAAATACCTCTATCTCAGATCTCTGGGTAGTTTTATAGTTTTTATAATTTTAAACATTATATAAAACAGCTAATTGTGCACCAAATGAAAGTCTAAAAAAGGCAGCCCAAATCACTTAAATTAAAGATTTGTTTCATTAAAGAAGGCCAACAAGAAAGGGAACCAGTTGTTCAAAAATCTTGAGACTTTCATGGAAAGAGACTGCCCCCAGGTACAAACCTAAACAGCATCTCACAGAAGAAGCAATTTAAAGAGGAAAGTCAAATAACCCAGTTTCCCACTGTACTGTTCTATTTATAGATGACTAGTACTCTGAATTGGGCTTGGAGCTTATCATTCACTAGTACAAGGACTATGTAACTGTTATCATGTAAGAGTGAAATTTAAATAAATTAAAGTAATAGCTGGTACATACCCTTTTTCTTAGTTTTCCAACTTCATTGTCGATTTCTGAATATTTATTCTTTATTTCTCCATGAAAGCTGATTTGAGATGAACTTTCTCCACTCTCATAACCTTTTAACTTCTTTTTGGTTATTTTTAGAACTTTTTTTATACTGCAAAGAAAAATAAATTTTACTGCAATAGTTTAAAGTAGCGTATACTATAGATGCAATTTTTTGCTGTACAAACAAAGAATTCTGCCAGGCTGAATGAGTGGAAAGAATGTGAAAAATAACGATTCACTACTTTTTAGACCTTGTTCATTACTCTACAAATAGTCATTTTAAAATGACCAAAATTTCAATTTAATAGTTTTTCCGATACTGTAGATGCACAAATTAATTAATTATTCACATATAGCCTGTACTGCTAAAGCATATGTTTCATGTTTCTATAAACTATGTTATATTCTTTCATTTATTTTGCAGCAAAATTGCTATTATTGCCATTGTAGTTAATTCCTTTGCAGATTATAATTCTATTAATGTATAATTCAATATGTCTTCATTTCTTTTTTAAGACCATGCATTTGTTGCTCCTTGCTTTACAACCAGTTGAAGTTTCAAAAAACTCCCAAAAAGTTACTTATGAGCTCTCCTTAAAGTTATGATTAGCATACCCCGTTGTAGTCAAATTATCACATTTTGGGTATTTGACCCCTTACTCACATTTATGACCAGCTGTAGCATACCATGGTCATGTGACCATTATTTGCAGTGTATTTTTCTGCTTTCCAGCAAAAACAAACAAACCTTTTGGGGTAATGTATTTGCTTAACAAACATGATTCGCTTAACTAACACAGTGACTCACTTTATGACCATTGTAAAAAGGATTGTAAAATCAAGTCAGGTCACGTATTGCACCTCTTAATGACTGGGCTCAATTGTGGCTGTTAAGTGAGGACAATGAGTAGTTCTTGACTTATGACCACAATTGGGATTGGAATCATCACTAAGTGATGCAGCCTTTAAGTGAGTTGTGTCCAGTTTTACAACTGCTTTGCTATGGTCTTTAAGCAAATTCACCCGTTTAATTTGCTTTTCAGAAGTCCCCTGGGAAGGTCATAAATTGTGGTCACATGACCCATGGACACTGCAAGTACTGTAAATGTATGCTGGTTGCCAAGCACCCAAGTTTATCATAAGCCAGGAACATTGCCAAAGCTGAAAATGCAAGAACTGGTAGTTAGTCACTGATTTCAGTGCAACTCTGAACAGTTGTTAAACAAATGGTTATAGCACGTAGACTAGCTGCATCTATATTATAAAGCAAGAGGTTAGTGCCTAACATGTAGAAAAAACAGGTAACAGAAATGGGGATATTAGCTTTTATATATAAGATTATTTCATTGTAGCAATGTTAAATATATTTAAAATAAAAATTTTATATACAGGAAGCATCTTCACAATAAAAAGTTACCCATGATATTCTTTTTGTAATTCATTGTTCCTTTTCATTTCTTGATCTAGTCGCATTTCCACTGATCGCTTTAATTCTAGTACCTTCTTTACTTTTTTCTTTTCATTCTCAAACTGTAAAAGAATAAGAACATAATTTCCAGACTTGACAACATTTTAAACAGCATACGTTTTAACACAGAGAGAAATTTATGATGGTATTCCACCTTCACTTTGAGCTCTGTGAAATAAGATGACTATATTGAAATATATTTTATTTCTTGACATACATATTTATTTCCATAATTTTCAAAATTACAATTATATTAAGACCCTGCTATTCTGCCCAGATTTTAAATGAGCATTCTGATGCTATAGTGCAGCAGCAATCTCTAAGTTCCAGTGTTGGTAAAACTTTCTGCTAAGAAGCTGAAGCATGTACTATGAAAGGGATAAGGTAATTTGGAACAAACTTTTGGGTTTTCATGAGCTTTTCAATTAAATTTTTGAACCACACTCATCTGTTAAGGCTAAGAGCATGCCAAACAATGTCAAAAAGGATTGAAATCCTTTTCATTGTCAATCAGTAACCCTTAAGATCAAATTACTAATGATAGTTGCAATCACAAAATTTTAGGAGGTACAGGTATCTTGAGAATTGAAACAGAACTTAGTTTTATTTTTGCTTCATTTAGCTCTTGTCCTAAATAATTTTGTGACCTTCTTTTGCAAGCTGCACTACAGCTCAATGACTTGATCAAGTGATATAAATATATTATGTCAAATGCACTTAGACATCTGTTTCAAGTCCAGCAATTTCTTTTACACTTATTTATAAAATTCACAAATTATAATTTCTTATCACTTTTGTACAAAAATGTAGATTTCATCATTCTCTCTCAAAACTGCAAAATTTAGGCATCATCATCATCTTCTTTTAACGACCCCATAATCCCTTACGGGGTGGAGTCTGAGCAACTGAATGGAGCTAGCAGAGGGTTTTAATGGCCGAATGGCCTTCCTGTTGCCAATGCGGAGTTTTGCAAAATTCAGGCATCTAGATCTTTATTTATTTTCTTTATTTGATTTAAAGTTAAGAATTTAAAGGAGTCTAGCTCAAAAACCCCTATATTAATTTTTTCTGTGCTTTGTTAGCATCTTTGTCTTTGGGAGAATTCACAAAGGATAAGGAGTAAAAAGAACTTTATTCAACTTTTTTCAGTACCTACAGAAGGAAACAGTGTTTCTACTGTATTTATCTGAACCTTATGAAATATTGTTTTATTTATTTATGATCTTTCAAAATTCTCAGTACAAATTTATTATTTAAATAGCTAGAAGGATTTAAAAATCCTGCTTCTTAAAAGCATTGTAAATCTATCAGTTAGACAGATCAATTAGGCAGAAGATAATCTAAAAACATAAAAAAAAAAACTAATCTGCGCCATTAAAATGCATGCCCTCTATAAAATCTATGAGCGAAAAGACAAGTCTCACTTTTATAGCATGATGTTCCATATCTGAATCAGTTACGACTGCTTCTCTCATCCAGATAACGTCTGGTTCTGATCTCATACATAATGAAATCCTTAATGAATTCTGAATCCAAGATATTTAAGGATTATTTGTTGTTTATTGATTCTAGGAGTTCATATAATGCTTTATTTCTTCAATTTCCCTTACCACAATGGTCCTGTGAGGTAGTTTGAACTGAGTGACTTAGTAACTGGTCTAAAGCACCAACACTCAGCGAGTTTCCCATGGTTGAATGTAAAATTTGCTTCCCCCAGTCTGAGTCTGATACCTCAATCATAATACCAATTGTTTCTTCATCATTTCCAACACAATGAATTGTTGATACTGAACCTACCTGAGATATTACTTCTGTCTTTTCCTTATCAAGCTCAGAAAGGCGAATCCCAAGTTTTGATTTTAATTTCAGTTCTTCTTCCCACAAATTCTGAGCATCTTGTGCAGTTACTGAAAGCATATTTTCCTTCTGGGCCTGAGGAGAAATTGAATTGCTTTGGAATAAAAATCATTACAAAGGAGCCCTTAAAATATCCAAGACACCTTTATGTAGATGCAGAATTTAATTCAGATAACAAAGATCAGATTAAAGTTTCTTATATTTCTAATATAAGAGCAGGATTAACACTAATAGATGTTTAGTCCGTGTTTGAAATTCATTTCAAATGCTATTATTCATATTTCCTTTACATCTTTATTGATAATTTGACATATCAATGGCTGCATAAATGATTGTGTGTTTTTATTTGAAGTAGATTCTTACTCTCAGAAGAGAACAATATTAAGCAAAGATACAATAGATTCCTAAGAAAATTCAATTTAAGCATGCATGCCTATTCAAAGACATCCACAGAATCAAAGACTTTAATTAAAATAATAAAAGAAGTATCATATCATAAAGTCTGCTTCTTTTGTATCTCCACATATATTACAGTTACATTTCTTTAAATATAAATAATCATAAAGTTTATATATGATTTTATAAAATGTGTCCACAGCACAGTATAAGGATGTGTTTGAGCACAATTAGCATTAAGCCTGCCTAGAATTAATCTTTATCCAGGATCAACTGTCATTTAAAGCCAGTAGAAAGCAATTCATACTTTTTGACAAAACTACAAGCCTTAAATGTGGCTCCTGAGGGAATCATGGTCTCCTTTGACATAGTGTTGTCCCCATTTACAAATTTATAAATGTTAAAACCCAAAATTCCAATTAAATTGCAATTACAATTCAAGGACTATCTATACTGTATAGGTTAGAATATGAAATTGAAAAACATGCTGAAAGGAGACAATGACAAACTATTTTAATGCCACAAAAATTTATATGGACATACCTATAAAATCTCCAAAATTAGTACCAATTTAAGAGAATTTTCATCTCAATTTTCCAAGGCTAATAAGTCTTAGTGAATACAAAATAAAACTATTAAGAAACTGTGTTTCACATGTCACTGTTTTTCCACTTTAAGACTTGCTTTCAACAGAAAAAGAATGAAAGATTGTAATTTAAAAACTCTCAAGTTCTAAAAGATTTTTAAGAGTTTTGAATAGTAAAGTGACTCTAAGAAGAATATTTAATTAATAATCACAATTAAAACATTAATAATAAAATAACACTGATTGGCTGTTTTCTTCCATATATGATTACATTCAGTTTTGAATATGTTACACTAGCTATATCATTCTCTCAGAAATAATTGATAATAATTAACTATATGGACACCCTTATTCTCCCTTTGTTCTGCAATGTCCTTATACAAAAATGCTTGGGCATCCAGTTGGACTAGATGACCTACAAGATCCATTTCAATACTGTTAATCTATTATAAATAAAAAAACAAGAGCACTGAAGCACTCAAGAGTCCAAATATCACTAGTTTTTGTTTCGTGCACTCATTCACACATTATTACTGTAAGAATCTTGTTTCAATTTATTTTAATTAGGGTATACTTGATGTTCACATGAGACACCCAAACTGCACAGCAAGTGCAGTTCTCTTAAACTGTCTGATATCTGATTCTTTCTTGTGCAATATATAATGATTATCAGAAATCAGAGGGAATGATCTGCAAGTGAAATATCTTGATTATCTTATCTTGAATTATCCTTGTGAAAATACTGCTGGTTTCATTTTTATGAAAATAAGCAGAATACCTGGTGGTTTAATTGTTCCTCTAGATTGATTTTTGCTGTCTGTAAGTTGGTTATCAATTCCTCAAGACGATTTTGAACCTAGATCACCACAAAAGAAATCAAGTTGCAAAAGTAGTTCAGTCTTCAGAAATTCTCTAAAATCTATTTTGTTATTTACGTACATTCCTTACTATTGTTACATTCATGATTTCAATAATTTCAATTTATTTATGACTTCTGAAAATGAAGGAAACTAATTCAGTATGCTACAATAGCTGTCTGAAATATTACATTTTTTAAAATTATAAAAAACAGTAAAAGGAATTAAACATGAAATCTTGTTTCTCCAAAATATTATGGCTGACTTACAGAAACACTATCCTGTAGGTCTTTTTGAAGTATCTCAATTCTATTACTTTGCTGGTTTGTTGTAGCTTCCAATCTGGCATTTTCTATTTCAAGTCTTAAAAAGAAAAACACATATCTCAAAACAGGATACAATGCAACTATATTTCCTCTTTATGTGTTTCAATGATTGTATACCATATGGAAGTATAAATTACAGAATCATTTTTTTAATCAATTCTCATAATTTACGGTAGTACATTACAATTTCAGCATCGTTTACCTCTGTATGTGGTCTTCTAATTGTTTTATAGCATTATTTGTTCCTGATGATGCTACCAGAAGATCCTGTAGTTTCTGAGATGCCGCACTTGCTTCACGTTCCTTAATATCCAAAGCATGTCTTAATTCATGAGTAGATCTTTCACAGTGGATAGTCTGTACTTCTGAATCCTGCAACTGTAACATTTGAGAGGCAATGTGGCTTTGTCAAAAAAATAGGTGCAATGTGCTCCTGGTATGATATATCCTACCACAGCTTAGTCACCTCATCCTAGACTCTTGTAGTTTCTAAATCTCCTTCAAGAGCATCCCTATACATAGTGCATTGCAGTAATTTTACTGGGAAATAACTAGTGGATAGATAATAGAAGCAAGATAATCTCTTGTTTCACATACAATGAAACATCATGAACAAATGGCAAATAGGCACTTTTTGTCAAAGAACAGATCTACAGGTGATCCTTTGAAGGAAGAACAAAACAGGAAAGGTTCTTCCCTATTTGCTGAGATTTCCCCCAATCAGAATGTCTTCAATCTAGCCCAAGTAGCAACTCAACAAGCTCAGCAAACTTAATGATGATGGAAAGAAGAAACCTCAATAATATTTGCATTGAGAATGCACCCAGACCTGTAAATTCTTGATAATCATTAATGCACTGATTACATACAGAAATTGAGTAGCCTGGGGGACACCATGACCTTTATGCATCCCACAGTATAAATGCCAAATGATATTCTACTTTCTGGTATTCTCAATGTAGGAACAGAACCATGCCAAAACTATTTTAGAAACTAATGCATCAGAAAGTGTTGGATGTCATTTCTTCTGCTCCCATAGTAGAAGTTATAAAGCATTTAATAAACTGTTGCAAGCATACCTTACATTTAATCCTTTCTATTTCCTTCAGAAGTTGCTGTTTATCCTCTTCCAAGTCAATACGATAACGTGTGGAAACTTCCAATGAAGCTTCTGTCATTGATTGCTTTTTGAGGGAATCTGCAAGTTCTTGTTGCAATTGCCTTATTATACTCTAAAATATTTTTAATGAAATAATTCATACAAAATAGACTGAAATGGCTGCATTTTAACTTATCTAAATAATATTTATAATAGGTAAAAATGTTCAATGACATATATTTATACGAGTTTGTGCATGTATGTATATGTCTCTATGTTCATATATACCATACACAAGTATTTTTATTTCCTGATCAATATCAAGTGAAGCAATGAATATTTTACTAGCAGAAGGAATGCAAAAATTATTTAAAATAACTTTGAAGTGTGCTTAATTTTACATATATCATCTAATAGTTGTACTGTAAAACGGCAATATTTCACTTCCTTATAAAGTCCACCATTACCACATTCAATTAATATAGTGTCTCCAAGGGAAAGTTAAGCTTAGTTTAGAAATCTGTATTCTGAAAAATGATTACATTGGTGGAATTGACAGAACATATATCATACTTACCTCTCTGTCTATTTTCTCAGATTCATATTTAATTACTTGGTCCTTTAAATTATTACATTTTGAAATTAATTCTTTATTTCTCTCTTCTATCATCTGAACTTGCTTTTCAGTATCAGCTCTCAGCTTATTAAAAATATCACTGAATTTATCTTGAACATCAGTCACTGCTTTTTCTTTGATAATGCCCTTGTTCTGAAAATCTTCAAGCTGTTGTCGGAGTAAGAGATTTTCACTTAGGACCTGTGCTAAACGTTCTTGTGTAGATTCCTGTTTTATTACATATTTGCTTATTTGATCCTTTGCGACTTGTTGTGCATTTTCAAGTTCTTTCAGTTGGCACTGTGACTGGTTTAGATCTCTTTGAATACTATCTAACAGCAAGTTCTTTTCCCGGAGGTTGTGAGTTGCATGGTGAAGCTCATTTTCTAGACTATTAGCTTTACTTTCAGCTTTCCCTAACTGTTGAGACAAGCCACTGTTTGTTTCTCGTACAGTACATACATCATGATTCAATTTGTCTTTTAAGCGGAGCCATTCATCCCTCTCTCGCTGAAGCAATCGCTCAAGATCACTTTTTAACACCTGACAACGATCAAGTTCCTGAAGAGCAGAACTCAAACGTGAGCGTAGTGAATCAAGTTCTATTTCCAATCTTTCTTTATTTTCCTTGAAATGTTCCAATTTGGATGCTACCATTGCAACCTCAGTTTTTGATACATTTATTTGTCCATTGTATTGAAAAACGGTTTCAGTCAAAGCATCTTCATTTAGTTTCAGTTCTTTTTTAAGTTCTTCATTTTTTTCTTTCAAACTTTCATTTTCTTCCAAATATTTGCTTTCATCCTCCTGATGCTGAATCGTGATGTGATCAAGTTCTAATTTTAATACAGCAAGTTCATCTTGGAGTATTTGATTTCTGTGTAGTAATTCTTTTTCATGGTCATGATTATCAATCATCTGAATATTTAATAAGCAGAAGGATAACAAATAAATAATTTCATAGAATCCAGAGATGTAAGCTACATTCTAGATCAGACAAATTTATGTTGAATAAAAGTTATTAATCAACAGGTAACATTCAGAATATCTAAACATTTCTTCAGAAATGGACACATTATGTCTCTCATGAATTCCTAAGAGAGATGATGTGGAAGGTACTGCTACATATTGCAACCTGATTGTGGCTTCCCAATCATTCATCAGACACACTGGATAGTCTTTGTCTGAACAATAATTTCTTTTCATTCTTATAGAGCATAACAGATGTGTGATAATATGACAACTATGTATTTCCTTATCAAAATAGTATAATCCTTTCAAATTTTCTTAATTTTAATCAAGCTTAGTCTACCATAGAGACTTTCTGTTAGCTTCCCCACTGCCTTGATTGTAGAAAGCCAGTAGGCAGTTGACTCATGTAACAGAGCATTCAGTTAATGACAGCAATGAAGACAGCTGGATTGCTGCTGCTAAACAAAGCAGTCACATTTACAACCGTACCACATAACGATGCAATTGCCTGTCTCAACTAGGGTCAAAAGTCAAAGACTAGGATAATTTTTTTTTTAATTGAAAAATGACTAAAATGAACTCTAAGGTAAGAAAAAGTCTCCTTTGAGTCACTCGACTCCTAGTAAATTCATGGTGTCATCCAGGAATTATCTTTGCAATAATGTGGAAAATGTTTGCCACTGATGTCTACAAAGATGTTTTATAATTTGCTAATCTAGTCTATTGTTAATATTCCCTGAGAATCTTCCACCCAAAGATTCACCAAACTTGACTCAGCTTGTGTTGCAAAACTGAACAAATTCAGCCACCTCTTCTATCTACTGAGGCCATAAAATGAACAGCTGCTCTCTTAAATAATTGAAAAATATTTTTCTTACAAATATTGTTCTCTAAAATACATCATTGTCAAAAAAGATAAAAGGAAGATCTTATGTATAAACAAATGTATAAACAGTACTTAGTTATTAATACTGATTCTTCCTGAATCACAGGTTTTAAATCTACATAATAGTTTAAGATTTAATTACTGATTTATAAAAGTATGTCCTTACTTAATAAATATATTAAAGGTGGTTTACCATTTCCTCTCTCCCACACATGCATACACATATATTAATATAAGGCAGTGGTGAAATCAAAAAAAATTCCCTACCGGTTCTGTGGGTGTGGCTTGGTCACGTGACTGGTTGGGCTTGGCCAACTTGATTGGTCTCACCCTTAGGAAATTTCTCCTTAGTCCAACTCACAATAAAATAGCACTGTTCCAATAT
>JANHFT010002981.1:44529-58345 GCA_032467955.1 Pseudoxenodon macrops | reverse complement strand
ATACTAGTGAAAAATTTTACAGATTAAAAAAAAAAAAGAACTGATGAAAAAGATAGATATTCAGATAATTAAGAAAGTAAATTACTTAGGAATTCAATTAACAGCAAGATGTGCAACTATTAAAGAAGATAATTATACTAAGCTATTGCCACAAAGTAAACTAGATCTGGAGAAGTGGAAAAACTTGCAATTATCGATGGTAGGAAGAATAGCTACACTAAAAATAAATATCTTGCTGCAATTATTATTTTTGTTCCAAACAATTCTGATAAAGTTAAAAAAAACATCTGAAAGTTGATAACTTGGTAAAAATTAAAAGATATAAAGACATTTTGAATTAAAAAGGGGAACTTAAAACTAAGCAAGAATTGAAAAATCAAGGGATTGATCTAGCATGGTGGTCGCATGTGCAAATACAATCAAGGTATGAGAAAGATGCAGACTATATGATTTTTATAAAGAAAGAACAGCATTAGATCAGATACTACTAGGGACAGATGAAAAACTAATTAAAGTATAGTTATCTATTGAGCATTAAAATGGAAGAACAACAAGTGAAAAAAACAATGATAGTGTGGGCCAAAAACTTTGGATATACTATAGCCGTGATGGTGAACTTATGGCACACATGCCACAGGTGACACGCAGAGTCATTCTGAGGGCACGTGAGGCTCTATGTCAGCTCCAGTGCGTGATTTTCACCCTTCCAGAGGGCGGGTGATTTTGCTTTCCCCAGGCTTCAGGAAAGCCTCCGGAGCGTCCAGATGGCGAAAAAATGAATTTCCATTAGGCCCATTGGACCATTTTTCACTCTCCCCACCCCGCACATGCACAGGGGTGAGGGCATTGCATTATGGGTGTGGGCATGTGCGCTCCCTCCCACGCTCCCCACGCTTTTGGCACACAATTAGTCATTACTGAACTATAGAGTTAGATAAATGGCAGAAACCGTGGGATAGAAATTATAAATTAACTATGCCAACTGCATATAAGGAAAATGTTGGAAATGTAATCAGATACCTGGTTCATACTATCATATGTGGTGGGCATGTCCAAAGGCAAAAAAATATTGGACAAAAATACATACATGGTTAGAAAAAATGGTAAAGCAACATATTGATTTAAAATCAGAAATATTTTTGTTGGGTATTTTACCAGAACAGTACAATAAAGGGAATACATATTTAATTTTACATGGGTTAACAGCAGTGAGAATTGTTTTTGCACAACAGTGGAAAAATGAAGAAATCCCAAAAATGAAAGTGTAATAAAAAAATTAGAATGCACAGAGATGGATAGACTACTCTCAAAATAAAGGAGAAGGAAGAAACAGAATAATTTTTAACATGGGACTTGTTTTACCAATAGTTAGTTAATAGAAACAGAAGTTAAAAACTTAAAAAGTTTAAGAGAATGATTAACTATATAATGAAAGCTTACTAGTGTGGATATGCTAATATTACTATTACTATGTTATTATTATCAATATGTATATTATTATTATGTTATTATTTTTCAAAACTAACTGTATTCAGACAACACGCTGTCTATGTAGATACTGAGTTTTTATATTTACTAAAAAAGTGTAAATAAAACACATAAAAATAAAATAAAATATCATATCCTGGTTTTAGAACAAGCTTACCATTTGTCGAACAGCATTCACAAGATTTAGTAAATCTTGAGGGGTTTTGGTAAAACTTACATCTGCTGTACTTGGTGGGAAATTAATCTTCTTTAAATTATTTTCTTTCACAGGAGGGAAAGAAAAGGAAAAGCTAGGTTGCAAGCTTCCCTGATAACTATTAGGTATGTTTCTTCTGAGCAAAGGATTATACGTATTAGAGCTTCCCAAAGAAGGGCTGGAGAATGAAGAGATCAATTCCTGATTAGGCTGATCAGAATGTTTCATTATATAAAAATCAGGATATCGTTGGTAGATTGTCTCATCCTCCATAGCTCCCCAATTATGATATTTCTATATATAATCTGAACAATTCATCGTTTTTAGTAATTTGATTTGATGTTGCCCAAATGCGTTTTGATCCTCCTGCATATTCTTCATTGTGCTACTCTACTAAGCCAGTTATTGCTCACTTTAAGAGACACGATATTAAGCAAAAGTTCCTCACATTTGCTGTTTCCTCAATATCAAAAGAAGAAACGGATGAAAAAAATTATTAAATTTGAATTTGTGCAGATTATGCCCCTGCTATTGTTTGAGTGAAAACATTAGAACGTGGATAGAATCTGCAAAGGTACTTATTACATTATTGGCATATCCTATCTCCTTGCTTCAGCTGACATCATAAACAACACAATGTCTCTATGTAATTATGAGGTCACTAAAATTCTTTTAAGTCTATTTTCTTTTTGCTCTCAAAGACTTTTCCTGATTATAAGCAAAATGCATAAAAGATCTGTATTTTCAAATTCAAAAGTGTTTAATTTTTAATTCTAACTTTTCTAAAAGGAAAAAAAGAATTAAAATGAAGTGCCTATTTAATTTTAAGCTACTGGATATCAGGAAGAAATATGGTTAAATAGCAGATCAAAATGTTTATATAAAGGGTGAGTAGTAATTTGTAGCAAACTCAGAAGTATGGAATTCAGTTCTATGATTGTTATATTTTCCACATAGTATACAATTTCTAAATATTCTAGTTCCTTCCAAAAAAACCTTGGAAAAGCAACAAGTCAAATCACTAGGATCCCTCTGTAGCAAAGCAAGTATAACAAGGAGTTCCTTGCATTTTTTCCTTATTATAAAAGATAATATCAATTAAGGCAGGTACACACACACACAAACGTCTTCCATAATAATCCCATTGTGGCTTAATTTTTTCCTACTTTTAGCTCCTCTAATGTTTCTCTTAAATAAAACTTGTAATTTTGGTGAACTATACTGTAAGGGAATACTCATTCTCAACAGTATTATCTTTTTGCGCTTACTAAGCAAACCACAAAAGCCTCTTATCTTATCTTGGTTATGTCACCTGGTGTAACTCCCTAACTAGGTTATATTGGATATATCTATCTGCTAGAATAAGAGTTTCATTGAGAATATGGTATTATTATAGAATGGATATCATAGAGCAGCTGGGATAAAAAGAGGAGTATTTTCTTTACTATTCATAATCCTTGGGTGATTAAATCTCTGCACTGGTTGTCTCAAGGTGATAAGAAAATTTTCAGCAAAAGGTTCACTTTTGTTCTGGGAACATTGTGCCGTATCCCTGATGTATCCACCCAGGATGTTCAATTGTGGGCTTTTATTTATTCTATTCTAGGCCTTACTGACAAATAGAACTAAGAATTATTAAGGACCTTAATACTGAGACTGTGGACCTTCTAACTAAAATATGCAACCTATCTCTATACTCAGCCTCTGCTCTTTGAAGGTGGCCAATATAACTCCATTTTTAAAAAATGGCTCATGAGGAGATTCAGGAAAGTACAGGCCTGTCATCTTAAAATCTTTATATTTTAATTTATACTTTATATTCATTCTATTAGTGGAAGCTACTATTAAAGATAAAATTAGCAAGCACTGTTGACACAGGCCTTGTTCAAGGATCACCAACATACCTTCATTAAGGAAAGTTTTTATCTTCTAAAGTTTTTTTAAGATGTTAATAAACATATAGGTAAGGGTGAGACAGCAACATAATCTATCTAGATTTTTTAAAAAGCCTTTGATAAAATCTATCATCAAAGACTTCTCCATAAGCTTAACAGGCATGGAATATAAAAGACAATCCTTTTTTGGATAAACAATTGGATAAAGAATAGGAAATAATGAATAGGAGTAAATGGTCATTTCTTACAATGGATAGATATAATTAACAGCACTTCCCAGGGTTCTATCATAGGGCTGGTGCTTTTTTAACATACGTATTTATAAATGATCTGGAAAGGGATGTGACTAGTGGAACAGCAAAATTTGATGATTACGGTACAATAGTGGGTTGTAAAAAGCTCCAAACAGTTATCTGCACATTAGAAAACTGAGGACCGAGTGTCCAAATGGCAGTTGTCATTCAACATGAGCAATTGTAAAGTAATGCATATTGGTACTAAAATGGGATCACAGCTAGTAGTGACTAATAATAAAAAGATCCTGAAGTAATCATACACATTTCATTATAGTTGTTGACACAGAGTACATTTCTGGTAAAAAAGGGCTATGCTATGCTATGGATAACAAGAAATGACACCGAAAGGGAGATGCCAACATAACATTCTTATGTAAATCAATTGTGTATGCAAGCATGCAAGGCGAAGCTAATTTCTGGTTCCCAAAATACTAGAAAAGATCAGGACAAATAAAAGAAAATACTATTTTTTATACAACATAGCATTATGGCTACCAGACTGACTTGCTTCCAAAAACAGGCTGGACCAATTCATGGAAGTCAGAATTGCCATTGCTAAGCAATGCAGTCATAAAAATAACATTACATGACCATGCCTCTTAGTGATATAACTTCCAGCAATCCTAGCTGCTGTTGTTAAGTGATGATCCCAAGGGTCATTAAGTAAGGATTTCTTGGTGGCTTCCCCAATGATTCTGCTTGAGAGAAGCCAACAGGAAATGCTGAATATTGTGGTTGCTGTAGGTTATATCATACTTTTTAAACAAGTGACGAATGCCTCGATCACTGTAGAGGTATTCTTGAGGACTGGTCATAACCACCACTTGTTCATGCTACTGCAAATTTAAATGGTTGCTAAACAAGAGGTCATTAAATGAAGACTACCTGTATAAGTCAATTTATAATAGAATAAAGGAAAAAAGAGCAAGACTCTTACTGCAAAACATATTTTTGTCAATTTATAAGAGTCCCAAGCTGTATTTCAAATGTAAACTAATTTAGGACACTCACAAAATTCCATCCTGTCTTCATACCCCCCTTTTTTTGTGTGTGCCCCCTTTCTATTAACAGGGTAGCAAGTGCTGCTACCTTAGAGAAGCTATTAAGTTTTCTTAGGACATTGCCACTTTATATTCATTCTATTATTTGCTGACATTTATACTGCTTGTTTTTTTACTGATGAGCAAAGGAGGAAGTATGCTGTTCAAGAAGTTTTAAAAAGGTGTATTAATATTTATTTAAAATGTTGGTTATTGGAAAACATGAACATGTTTATTTTCATAATAATAATTATTTATTTATTTATTTAACTGTACCTGTTTCAGGTGGTTTGTTAGTGTTTTTAACTCCATTTCTTTGCTTCTCAACATCAATTCAAGCTGTTGTTTTTCTTCCACCTGTGTACAGTACTGCTCATCTTTTTTCTTCAACTGCTCTTGATTTTTCTCATGTAGTATATCTGCTCCCATTCTTTTTTCTTCCTCTTGTTTCAGACAAAATCTGGAATACATGAGTAAATGTTTAAGATAGATTTGTGCAATAAATACGGTACATGAAAAGCAAGGTAATGTGTGTAAAGTGGAACTAGCTTTGCTTACTTGCTCTGGCTCCAGTATCTACACTGAATTAGCAAGTTAGCAAGTCTGTGTGTGTGTGTGTGTGTGTGTGTGTGTGTGTGAGAGAGAGAGAGAGAGAGAATCACGAATGTAAAATCAGAAATTGTACAAAAAATTGTGAAGTGAAGTGAAAATATGACAAACTGAAGTTTTAGAAATTGAAATCAAGAGTTATATTGAAGACTTGTAGTAATCTTTGTACAATTGAAACTGCTGGCTTTAGCAGCTAAAAGCCAGATTTGCAAAGTTTTTAAAACCATATTTATTGAAAGGGAAATTATGTTACAAAAGTCTTGACACCTGGCTGTTTAGTTTAGTACCCAATTTACCTTTAAGATTTATTGGGTACAGATGTCTTGATCTGCTTGTTAATCATGCCCTGTTAGGTTTTCCTGAAAAAGGAAGAATGTGCAGATATTCTGGGCTTATTTACAAGAGCTTTTTTCTCAGACTATAAGAAGCCTAATATGCTAGTCAAACATAAAATACATAACACTCGAAAAAACTTGATAGTCCGATTATGACAAAATAGTTTAAATCTAGTGAATCAAATATTTTAATCTGTCATTTAATTTCTAATTGATATATTTTTCATTAAAATTTGAATCTTTTTATTTCAGACAATATTGCATGGTTTAACAACTAAACAGAAATTAAGAGTTGCCTTGCGGTGAGATGGGCAGCAAACAAGTTTAATAAATAGTAATAAACAATAAATAATTGATTCAATTTGCTCTGATGTTTAACTCAAAAAATGTGTTGGAGAAATTATACCAAAATCAACTATTTATTTAAAAGTTCTTACTTCAGATTGGTGATTTCACTTTCATATTGTACTTTTTGATGATCCAATATAGATTTCATATCCTTCAAGTCTTCCAGATTTTTTTGCCATTCATTTCTCTGATTTTCAAATTTTTTTACTTTTTCAAGCAACTGAGTATAACGCCCCTTCTCATGTTCAATTAGTCGTTCATATCCATGAAATATATTCTGAATTTTCAAGAGACTTACAGAATCTGCTTTGGGGGAAAAAATCATGTTTTAACACTACTTATCCAATATGATATTTGATTAAAAAGAAGAATGACACACACCATCCTTGGCAAAAATACTCAAATGTTTTCTTTAATGGCAGTAAGAAATAATCAATGGCTCAGTCACAAAGAAAGAAGCAGGATCCAATTACTTTTTAAAAATATATGGAAATGTTTACTTAGCTTTAGGCTAAACTTACTAAAAATGTGGATTATGATCTCTGGGGGGAATCATGAGCACATTTTTAGATGGAGTGTCACAAATTTTGGGGGTAGAAAGGATGGGCCATGAAGAGCAAAAGGTTTGAAGGGCTCCAACTCCTGAAGAAGGCAGTAACTTATGGCTCACAGGGAGATGATCAGGCATTGATAATAGGGTCACATCATAGCCAGAACAAAGCAAGGAAAGCATCAACTTTATCACCCTTTATATACCATAGTAGAAACATTACACTTGCTTGGTCACTTCTGCTGCTACAACAACAGTGGAAGTATAATATAGATCTTCCTCAGAAATCATCACATACTCATTTTCCATTTAACTGAAGAGACAAATGCATAAAACATTGGAAGCAGTCCCCTATTTCTTGTTGTTAAGGCTCCTCTTCTTCCATCTCTATTACTCTCCCGGTCTCTCTGTGTCTGTAAATAGTTAAACTGCAGGCATCTTCAGTTATTTGGGAGGATCCCAAAGTCAACAAAGCCACCTTTTTACAATAGCAAAGGGTATCCAAATCCTGTGTTCAGGAATTCCTTGGAACACAAGAGCATAGAAATGCTATCCAAAAAAGTCATAGCATAGTTAGTTCCAGAAAATCTGCCAGGTCAGCAATCTCAAAATTAGTAAAAAGATTAGGCCAACCAGATAGCCTAGGATGAAAACAAGCTCTATATTTCAACTTCCAGAGTGGCATATCTTCCTTGGGCCATTTTCCATCTTGTGTAACTATTTGAATGTGTAAGTATTTGTAATCAATAAAGTATAACTGAGGAAACAATGTGACTTCACTTTTTAAAATATTTTTTTACATTACAATTTAATGAACAAAAGTCACACAAATATCTATTCATATTAAAAAAAATTAAATTGAAGCAGAACATATTAGCTTTGTTCTTTAAGCTGAATTACATCTATTACATTGCAATAATGTAATTATTTTAATTATATCACAATATAGTGCTTATATTTATCTGTAAAGAAAAAAACTATGGAAGGAAAAATCCAGTAGCATGAAAAGGTTTTCTCCAATGCTCATTAGTTTACTTTAGCAAGCTGGCAAACAGGGGCAACTTGGATACTGGATCACTGTATTTGTGGCTTTATCAGATAATATAACAATGTTCTTCCAGGTGAAGAGCTAGTAGTGAATGCACAGAGAACTGGCATTGCCAGAACACCTATTACACAACTCTACTTCCTCCATTTCAAAGGGATTCGTTTTTCAGATCTACTATTGACAGTGCGGTATTTTTCCACCAGCAGGACTGAGATTAGGAGTAAGGAAAGTACTTATTGACAATATTATATAGAATAACAGTTTCTGTAAAACCTCTTTTATCAGCCACAAACTGGGGGAAAGGCAAGATGCAGAAAATTCTATTTGTGCCAGTTGAGGATTTACAACATTGTGATCTTAATATTGATTGCTTTGCTTCAGACAAAGCCACACTTCTTTTGGACCATGTAATTTTGAGGCAAATCTGGCATTCTGTGGAAGTATATCTTGTCAGAGAATTCCAGAATGTTTGTTCTCATATTAATACCTTCTGCACATCCCAATGATTAGGGCAGCAGCTCTAATTATATTTTTAATATGCACTTAAAAATAACCAGTTTCCTAACGCTTTGCTTTACTGTCTGCTATATTAATTGCCATTGGGCATTAGTTTCCAAATTACAATGTAATCCCAGTTTTAATAAGTAATCTTATCAATCAATTAATTTGTTAAAAATATTCTTAAAATATAGCTACATTATCTTTTCTGAGCATGTGTGAACACATACCTCTAACGGCTGACTGCATTCTTTTTGAAAACATCATTCTTCAGCTCACACTAAATCAGCCTGCTCAACTCATGTCCTAAATCAGAATTATTAATGACCTTCTCTTATTAACTAATGTGGAAAAGCACAAACTGTAATAACTGTTAAAAGCTTTTACAGAATACTGGCATGAACAGATTAATTATTAAATTTTAGAGAAGTATGTATGGGAATTGTAAATTTCCATAAATATCAAATATATATTTAAATAAGGCATGTTTTCTTAGCATTTTAATATTTTATTATTTGATGACCTTGGATATTGCAGATAAGTTCCTACTTTTGTTTTGGATTAATCTGCTAAAACTAATGAAGATAAATTCAAGAGTTTTCTAACTTCAGTTCTTTAAATCTTTTAAAAAGGGGAATTCCTACTGACATAATTAGATGGTAGTAGATGATATTATATCCCTTCAAGGAACTACAATTTCAAAGTCTCTGATAAATTATGTGAATGGAAGATATACTGTACCAATAAGCCACATAACTCCTCTGCTGCTATTAAAACAGAAGGAAAACCTACTATTTTCAATATCCTCTTTGATATGGAGATTCTCAATCATCCAGGTCATGATTTTCCCAAAGGTGCTTTTTCAAGAGGCAACTGGACTTTCTTGTTTTTTCTTTGATAGTTGAAAAATATTTCTTTTTGGTTCTGAAAATGATGACTAATACTCAGTGCAACTGTAGTCTAAATGAACATTCAAATTCTAAAATGGGCTCTAAAACACCTATTATTTTCAACCAGTACAGCCAATAGTCATACTGGCTAAGAATGCTGGGATTTTTATTTGATTGGGTTACTCTTTTTCATTATATATCTGAAAGGTGAGACAAAAACCTTAATACATTTTGATAAAAAAGCAGCTATCCAAGAAACACTATTTTGTATTAATAAGAAAACATTTGTGCTTGAACAACTACAAATGTGCTCACCTTTACAATCTAAACTAAGTTCTTCTATCAGCACTATAGCTTCCTTATAAATGGAAGAAAGTGACTCAATATCCTCTGTAGTTGAATCTGAAGATGGAGTTAAGTCATCCAGATCATTAGTAATACTCAATGTTCTGTAAAGCTATAAATGAAACAAGTAGAATTAAACATAATTATATTCTAAATCAAAACGTCCTTCATTTCTCTTTTATTAACTTTTAATTCTACTAAGAAAATTTTACAAATGGAAATTGACTTAATTAGATGCCACATCAAATCATAATTTGATAGCTCACAAAGTAGTAATAAATCCACTTAATATTAAGAGTTATGACTACCCCTGTATCACAACCAGGAGACATGAACCCACCAATATCTCAGTCTGCATAAAGTACTATATTTTTAATCGTAAATTATTATTTAAATCATTTATACTGAAGTATACAAAGCTATTAATATATTGCTAACTGTGGAAACTTTCATATTTGAGCTATGTTCTTATGCATTCTGAATTGTGTTTGAGGATTCTGCCTTGATAATGAAGTGATATCATGTGGTACAGTTACCATGTCAATGGCTGCTGTTCCCAGGTACAGCTTCCTAATCAGCAATTTTCAGACACAGATAGTCCTTGACATAGAACCATTCATTTAGTGGCCATTCAAAGTTATTAACAACACTCAAAAAAGGGAATTACACTTACAACTACTGCAGTGTTCTCATCATTATGGGATTAGAGTTCAGGTACCTGCCAACTGGCATGTATTTACGATGGTAGCATTGTCTTGGGTCATGTGATCACCATTTGAGACCTTCCCAGAGGACTTACAACAAACAGTCATTGGGGAAAGCTGGTTTGTTTAATTATTGTATGACTGCATCCCTTAATAATGTAAGTTCTGATCCCAACTATGGTTGACAATCAATGATCTGTATGTAGATCTCTATTTTTTCAAGTGGTGTCAGTTGCAGAGCTTCCCCAAAGTACCAATTTCTGTTAAAGCCTCACTGACCTATAGTTCTTTATTTCTATAGAATTATTACCAAAATATGTTCTCTAATTCCATAACTTGCTCCCTAGTTCCAACTTTTGATTTTAAATTTGTGAGCAGCAACATGTAGGGAAATAAACAAATGTTCCTGTTTTTCAAAATCTTTCATTTCTTTCCTCAAAACAAAATGCTTCTTCATTCTTTATTAACTGCTTACATTCAATGATATATAAGCTGAATAAGATTGCATGCAATGCTCAAAAGAATTCTGCCCAAGGCTCAGAACTATAACAAAGAAAATATGCTACATTCAATCCTGGACCACAGCTAGCAAACTTGAGAATTTTGATATCACTATTACAAGAAAGTAATAGATTTTGATTTCTGATTATACCTAAATTTAAAGCAGGAGACATATGAATATTGCATGTTTTGGGAGTAACTATCTTTATCTGAAAACAAGTTGATGGAGACAATATCACTCTGATTGGCCAGGGACCAAAGACAGACATAGCTTTTTTAAATAATTGAAAAACATTTTAAAATAAATTCTGGTATTAATTTTGTGAATCAGTCTGACAATGTCTGCTTCAAATATTTACCAATAAAAATTAGGAATATAATTATTCCGTAATTCTATTTTTAGAATTCTATTTTTTAGTGTTGTGACAGTGGAGATACAGCAAACCTTAGCTTACTGATCTTTATTTTGTAACTAATCAATGTATACATTCCATAATTTTGGGACGTAGTTTATGAGCATACTGAGAACTCATGATTTATCTATCTTACCAAAGCATTGTTAAAAATCTTAGTATTTACAGTCAAATCCAAAGTGGCTTACTGTGCTTTTCACTGAAAGGTTTAGAAATATGAGTTAAATTGATGGCAATATTTTGCAAGCTTGTTTTATCCTACCTTATTTTTTCTATTCACAGATTTGGCTGGATATCTGAAAAGAAATATAAAAACTGTATTAAGATTTTAATGCATTTTTATCCTGAAATTCTGAAAATTTACAGCTGCTAATGCTAGACCAGTGATGGCTAACCTTTTTGCCATCGCATGCCAAAAGCGGGGAGAGTGCAGGGAGAGCGCACGTGTGCCACACCCATAATATGCGCCCCACCCCCCTGTGAATGCGTGCCTGACCCCCTCTCCCCCTCCTTTTGGCCCGCGATGGCATGGTGGGTTTTTCGCCTTCCCCAGGCTCCAGAGGCTTTCTAGGAACCTTGGGAGGGTGAAAACAGCCTCCCCCCCGGAGGCCCTCTGTAGGCCAGAAACACCCTCCCAGAGCCTCTGCGTGACCCCTTTACTTACCACAAAAAAGGCCGCGTGGAGACTCCTGCCAGGGGAGGGGGCGTGGCCAGCCAAAAACCAGCTGGCTAGCGCACATGTACGCGCTGGAGCTGATCTACAGCAATGGCTCCCGTGCCGGCAGATATGGCTCCACATGCCACCTGTGGCACGTGTGCCATAGGTTCACCATCACGATCCTAGACTCTAGGATCACGATCCTAGAATCTAATGAGCTTAATGGTGCAGAAGAAGTACAGCCTAGATACCTTTGAATCTCAATGGATCTTCCCACTATCAAGCGAACTTCCAGCACGATTCCTTTAAGAAATAAATTGATCCGTTTCCTCTTTTTGAAATTATTTGCAGCATATGTATGATATGTAGGCTTCCGTTAGGATCAAAAAGTTGATATGCAAGTTTGGGAGCATAGCTACTATTCAGGGGCACTGAGGATGCACCTCAAGGGTGCATTTTTGTAGAATTTTAATAAGTTTTGGATAGGAGTATCACTGGTCTAATTCCAAATGTGACAGAATTTTACATTAATTCTAAAAAAGACCCCCATACCTTTCTTCAAGTGATGCTTCACTCAAACTGCTCTCATCTTGTGGCTGATGTAGATTATTACAAAGCTGTTGATTGACCTTCTGTTTAGAATTCCGCCTTTTATTTTCACTTTTTCTTGTAGCTTTTAAACTGGAGGTTTTTTTCCAAAATAAAAATAAAAAAATAAATAATTGAATACTACTTTAAAGGTAATTTTCTTTATGAAAAAGTTAAAATATAAAAATAAAATGAAGAATTAATAAGAGTCAATGAACGGCAAAATTTCCAATCTCTGACAGCATACTGGATTTAGGAATTCAAAGTTATATGAATAAAGTGTTAATTGTATCAATGTAATGATATGTAGCTGAATGCATCTGGGAAAAATCTGAAATTAAACCCCAAAGCATCTGTCATAATGCTTCTCAATGAATCGAAGGAATTTTGATTCTCACTTGTGCTTAAACTGAAATATTTCTGTATCAGTACATGAATATCATATTTAAAATCAAGTTAGAGTCCCGAAGGACAGATAATAATTATTTTATTATTAGATTTTTTATCCCATTTATATACATTTAAAACTCAAGGCAGCAAACATACCTAATACACCTGCCTCCTAATTTCCCCACAACAGCAACCCTATGAAGTGGATTAGGCTGAGAAAGAATGATTGGCCCAAGGTCACCAAACTGGATTTCATGCCTAAAGGATCAGTCTTCTGGTTTTTAGGATAGCATTTTAACCGTTATAACCATGGTTAAATATGACTGCTCTCTGAGTCAAGTTGTCAGTCCGGCAGACATATTCTCTACTGGATCTTTGGCCTGCCACACTTTCTACTTTTCTATTATGCATTTTCTACTGTGGAAAAATGGGAGGGGGGATAGTTGGAGTTAGGGATGTGTAGCCATAACAAATTCCTTTCTAGAAAGTCAAGGTTATCCTTTGTCTTCACACCTGATCGGAACTGCATGGGCGAAGCTGCCAGCATGGCAGGGACTGATTGGGCAAAGTGATGGACTGGTGGGTGTGAGGACAAGATCCTGAACTTTCAACTGGTGGTAGAAACCTGGAAGTCTTCAGATTCAGGTTTACACAGCCATGCCAACATGGCTCTCTTAATAAACTGGAACTTTGAGGAATGTTTTGTCTCGGAGTCTGATTTATTTCTGAATGCTATTTGAAACCCTGACATGGTGTTATTAATTGCACTTGCATAGATCAAATTGTCTAAGCTCTGCACCCTTAATAATGTGTCCCAACTACCAAGACTGGAATCTGTGGTCACCACCACTCTCATAACATTCTATAAAGAGTGGAAGATTTCTGTCATTAGGGAGCTTTCACTACCAGGAAGAGAAAATGCCAGAATAGCTATTGCATATATGATACACTGGTCAACAACAAATTTGTTGTCTGCGTTTTTTCAGATGATTTAGGATGAATCTGATGCGCTGAATCCAAATAT
>JANHFT010002981.1:34156-44429 GCA_032467955.1 Pseudoxenodon macrops | reverse complement strand
TTATGTATACTGAGAGCATATGCACCAAAAACAAATTCCTTGTGTGTCCAATCACACTTGGCCAATAAAGAATTCTAGCTAGCTAGCTAGCTAGTTGAAAACAACACAATAAAGTTTAAAAAGAAGTTAGTACATTGCAACAGTGCATAAAAATTAGTCAAATCAGTTCATATAAGAGAATCAATTTAATGTTATTACTATACTCACCCTGGACAAATTGCTTCCTCTTTATCTGCTGGGAAAACACGTTCTGCTATAATATGCTGGATTTCACTTATTGAATGCTTTTGCTCTATTTTCTCATCATTATTCACAGCCAGCATTTCAGCATTAGCGATTTTCCCCCCTTCAGATTCCAATTCCTTTTTTATTTTTTCCTCTTCAATCTAAGAGTGATATATTGAAATATTGCTTTAAGAACGGCAATAAAAATATCAATAAAATTATTTGCTCTATTACAGATTTTTGCTCTAACAGCCCTAAATAAGAAAATAATCACTCAACACTATGATTACAAATTAATAATTAGTATGGTATAATCAGAAATGGAAAAATCATATATATTAGTGATAGGAAAATGCATTAGAAACATATATTTTTATTATAAACAGAACAGGTATTATTTTAAAAAGTGATCAACAACAATGTACTACAGAAACTAAATATAAGATAGAAATGTTTCACACAGAGCAAAAAGTGTTAGGCAAGCATGATAAGAAATGGAAAGATCAATTAAGGACCTGTTCAAAAGCCAGTTTCACATCTTGGATCAAATGTATAATTAGTATAACAGTGGTGCCGTTCATTTGTTAATGAAATAGCACCTATGTAAACTATGTTTTTTTAGTCTTTGTTATGATAGTCGTATCATACTTCAATTTCTGAATGTTCTTAAAATAAAAAGGAAATGCATGAAAAAGATATTTCTTCCCATATTCACATTAGCATTACTATGTGAAGCCAATGCATAAAGGCTTTTTTATATAGTGCTGGAGAGCTGAAATGAACAGAATGGCTGAAATGCAAGAAAGATAAAAGAATGAAAAGCAGCAGGTACTTCTCTACCTCTTTTTGCAGTTGGTTCTTTTCTTTCTCCAAAGCGAGGAAAGCTGAATGCAGTATTCCTACCTGATTTTTAAATCTTGCAACATCACCTTCTAATTCTTCACCCAGATCTTTTTTGGATATTTGAGAACATACTTGTTTATGATTTTTCGCTTTATTTCCAATTTCAATATCAGTACCTTTAGAACTATTAATACTGTTATTAGAATGGTATTCAGTTTCTTCATTTGGATTTTTTGTTACACTAATATGTTTATATAAGTTGTTGGAGGTAATTGGTTGATTAGCATCTATAGTTTTAAAAACTGTATTTTTGGTAATGTCTCCATGACTTTGCAATGAATATTCAAGACATTTTTCTGCAGCTCTAGTTCCACCTACATTTGCTTTCAGTTGTATAATTGAATAGTTACTCCTTTCTTCACTGATGTTTACTTTTGTTCCATTTGCATTATTAGAAAGTGGGCTCTTATTTGTGTTCCAGTCATCAGTATTTAATTCCCTTTCTGCAACAGCAGATCTTACATCTTTAATGTCACCCTTTCCTTGAATATCCTCTTTTATGTTTTGTAGATGAAGTAATGTTTCTTTTATGTCTTCTACTGCACCACAGAAGCCATCTCGTGTTATTGCTTTGCTTGGAGTGCTACTCATTTTCTCATAATCTTCAATTTCACCAAACATCTGTTTTAGTTCTGCTGTAATACTCTTAAAATTTGCCTTGACTTCCTTTTTTTCATTTGCAACCCACATTTTTTCATATTTTTCTTCCCAATGTATTGAATCAAAATGATTGCAGTCATTATGTGCTTCTTCGCTATGCATGAGTGCTTCAGTTACATTTTCATCATCAGCATATTCAATTTCAGTCTGTTTTTCATATGTTGATTTTTCTACAGAGCTGGATGTGTTTAACAGGCATTTTTCCTTATGCAAGCAAGTATGGGTAGAGAAAAATTAACAAACAAAAACCAGTGTGTTAAATTGTGTTTTAAATGTCATAAAGGGTTTGATTTCGAGAATATTTTAATATTTTTGGTTTACAAAATCATTTTTTCAATTATATATTTTATTAAATACATAATGTAAATGTTTGGACAATAATTTCATGGCACTTCAGTATAGCATAATTAAAATTAAAACAGCTTTCCTTTTTTTGTCATGGCAAAATAATTAATAGCTTGTCAATCCTATCTAGCAGCATCCCTCTAATTGAGCAGTTGGGGGGGAAAAAGTCAGATTCTCCAATACCTATGGAGGTCATAATCTTCAAATCAATAAGCATTCTATATATCTGGCATCCTCTTTGGGATAGGAGTGTCCAAATAATATGCAGCCTCTTCTCAACTCAGTCAATATCTCACTGATGGCCCTCCTAAATTGAACACAATCCTTGCAAAATGTCTAGAAGTGGTACCAACTGCTAGAACTTTATGAAAGTCATATTTTGCAACTGCTGAATCTCTCTTATTGTATTAAATTTATGTTTGAATGTTTTTTGATATGAGATATCAAGTACGTTATTAATTTTTGCCAGTGTACAACAAAACTGTTATCACCAATATAGACTATAAATACCAAGCATAATCATGTGTCATAATCAGCATTACTGGTTAAAAAGGACTATAATCCTACCAAATCTTTAAATACAGATGCAAATAAAAAGTCTAATTTGAGACTGAATAAGGTACAGCACATCTGAGATGGGGTAAAAATATAATTTCATAGTATTGCTAAAAACCTTACAAGATGCCAATTTCACAATTACGTTGTTCTGCTGCTGGAGTCGAGTTCAGTTGAGTTGCACAGAAAAGTAATCCCATGGAAACAGCTCCAGTGGAAACTCATAAAATTGAATCTGCAAGCTACAATCTGCCTGGTTTAAGTAGGGTAGTTTTATGATAAGTTAACTAACAGGTTCTCTCCAGGAACATCTTTATAAATAAAGCTGTTAGCTCAGGAATTGATGTGTATGGTTAAAAATAATTGTTCTAACAGTTTCTATAATTTCCGAGTAGGTAACATTTCATCAGAGTCTTTCCTAATTTGACTAAACTTCAGGTGTATAGGCTTCCACTCTCAGGCTTCTCGCAAATTCCCCATTGCTGAGGAGTCTAAGAATTTAGTTCGTGAATTTGGAATATGAAGACTGAGGAAGGCCACCTATCATGCCAAGAAGGAATCTTTAATATTAAAATTGGGTGTGGACAGACAAAGGACAGGAGTATCATCTTATACTTATTTGTATAATAAATGTTATTAATTTGTTTTTATATAATGAATCATAGATTGTGAAAAAACATGTTAGAATAAGAAAATAGTTTTAATGTGCTTTGGTGACAAGATGTATATCAGGAACTATGTAATAAAGTAGTATGTCTTGATGGCTTAATATACAGGGAATCACATAAATAAGGGTTAAAGCTCTATTACTCTATCTATAAATTTAATTACTACCAGAATCAGACACCTCTTCCGATACCATTTTTGTTCCAAAAGCAGAACTTTTAGTTTTTCCTTTACATATACATAATTGAGTGTTCAATAATCCACAACTACAGAATAAAAAGTTAATGATATAGGATTAATATTCTTTCATTTCATTTTAATGATAACTAGTATTACATGTGTCTTTAGTTTCAGAAATGTTCAAATTTGTTTCAGCCACATAATACAAATAAATACCAATATTTAAATGAACTTTGCATACATACCTTGCTTTTACTTTTAAATTCTTTGATGGTTTTGTGTTCAATATATTGCTGACCTATAATAAAATGTTGAATAACATACTTGTAATTATTATAATTTGTTAGTTGATTTGCAATCTGAAAACCTTTCCAAGATGTTTTACTTAAAATGAGATTGTATACAGATAGGCAATGTTTCACAGTGAAGCTGCATTTTGCATATTAGCAAATTTAAACATTCCTAGCATAGCAAGTGAACTTAGCATATAAAGAATAAAGTTCTTTCTTTACAGCTCAATGGTGTTTATCTGTTAATTTCCTATTCAATTTTTTTTGTTTTATAAACATTAAAAAATACAGAGGTGGATTAAATTTTGGCATATGTCTAAAATCTAGTACAACTTATTTTTGCCTAATTCTGCAGTTCCATGCTGTCCTCATATGCCTTGATTAGACAGTATATATTCATAAGATATGAGTATCTTCTCATATATACAGTGCATTCAGAAAGTAGTCAAACCCCCTTCACTTTTATCAATTTTGTATTGCTGCAGCCTAATTCTACAGTTGTTGAAATTCATTTTTTTCTCATTAATCTACATTTAGTAGATAAAGACAAAATGAAAAAATAATTTTAGAAATGTCTGTAAATTTATTAAAAAGGAAAAAACTGAAATATCACATTGGCAATAGTATTCAGATCCTTTGCAACAACACATGAAACACATTAGCTCTGGTGCCTCGATTGTTGCCGACATGTTTCTATACCTTCATTGCAGCTGACTATGGTAAATTAAACTGATTGGACATGATGTAGAAAAGTACACACCTCTCTATAGAAGGCCTCACAACTGACAAAGCATACTGTAGCAGAGCAAAAGCCATGAGGTCAAAGGAATTGCCTGCAGAACTCAGAGACAGGATTATTGCAAGGCACAGATCTGGGGAAGGCTACAATAAAATTTCTGCTGCACTGAAGGTTCCTAAGAGCACAGTGGCCTCCATCATTCTCAAATGGAAGATGTCCAGGACTCTTCCAAGAACTGGTTCCCTTGTCAAACTGAGCAACTGGGAGATAAGAGCCTTAGTAAGAGAAGTGACAATGAACCTGATGACTGAGCTCCAGAGATCCTATGTGGAGATGGACAGAGTTTCAGAAGGACAACCATCACTGCAGCCCTCCATTGATCTGGGCTTTATGGCAGTGACTAGACAGAAGCCGCTCAGTGCAAAATACATGAAAACCCACTTGGAGTTTGCAAAAAAGCACCTGAAGGACTTTCAGACTGTGAGGAACAAACTTCTCTGGTCTGATAAAACCAAGATTGAATTGTTTGGCCTCAATTCTAAACATTATGTCTGGAAGAAACCAGGCACTGCTCATCACCTGCCCAATATCATCCCAACAATGAAGCATAGTGGTAGCCTCATGCGTGGGGGTGTTTTTCAGTAGCAGGGACTGGGAAACTGGTCAGGGTTAACGGAAAGCTGAATGGGGCAAAATACAGGGATATCCTCAATGAAAAACTAGTACATCTGAAAAAAATTGGAGGATCTGCAAAGGTAATCCACTTGAATTGGAAAGGAGCTTCAAAGGAACCTTGCACTTAAACTTTTATGGAAATTATTTCAAATATAAATATTTAGATTTAGATTTTAGCTATGCAATCTGATGAATGCTGGGTTATCCATTATGGAATGAAGAAACAAATGACGGGACCCATTGTAGAATTCTATCCAGGAAAGGACACAGTGCTTTATCTGTTTTTCCTTCCACCGGCTACTACCTGTGGATTTATTAATAGAATATAAGAAGGGGGGGAAAAGTCATCCTCTATCTGCAGCCAATGGCAGGCTTTATTAGATTTCAATCTTCTCTAGGAAGGAAAGGAATTCTTTTCTATACACACACACACACACACACACACACACACAAACCTTGCCTTTTAATTAACAAAGCAGTATAATAAACGATCATTCTGAGTCACTCCGGGATATCAGAATGTTTCCAGAAGAAGAGTGGAAGAAACAATGAATTATTTGTTTTTGGATTAGGGTTATCTAAATTGGGATCAGAAGTATTCTCCCTCCTCCTGCAGAAAACGTTGATTTTATTAAAAATGACATCAGCTACCTTTTGAAGAAATTACATTTTGAGTATCTGAGTCTTCCTTCACAAGCATGGAGATTTCAGGTGTAACATTTGTTTCTATTAATTGTTGTGGAGATACATGATCTTCCAACATAAAAATGTGAGCTGGTTTAACACATGGAGTGCTTTTAAGAGAAATACTAGTAGAATCCCAGTCAGATGTATCTAACAAGAAAAAAATATTTAAAAAAGATGAAAGCAGTAAATACAACAACATACAATAGTTTAGCAAACATTAATAGAAAGTATTTTGAAATCAAGTAATATAAAGATCTATTAGATTGCCAATATTAACAATTAAAAAAAGTATATGGCTGAAACATTCCTACATCTGTAATATATCAGCATCTGGTTCTTAAAATACTGATAGGTACTGCAAACTATTTTGACTTAACCATTACATTTATTTATGCATATATCAAATGAAAATAATTCAATCTTCAATAGTTTAACAGAAAAGTACATGTCTTTTTTTAGAGGATACAATATTTAGTTTCATAAGCAAATTTTAATTTTAATTTTTTTTGCAATATATGGCAAAATCTGATGTTATTAAATACTTTCAAATGTGTGATACATAAATATGCATAATGTTTGAGGACCTTCAATATCATCTGCTTCATCCAAACCAAGTTCTTCCATTAAATCTGAAAGAAATTAATGATATTAGAATATAAAATATGCAATAATATGTATGATATAATATTTTAAGCCCCATATGATGTAGTTACCTGATTTTTGCTTTTCTATGATTGCCTTCTTTACAACAGGAGCAGGAGATTCACATACCAAGTTTTCTTTTGTGATCTTTTGCTATAAAGATAATTCAGCAAAGAATGAAATAAGATACCATAATGTAGTAATAAAAATAGTTAAATAAAGTTCATGTAACAAAAGTAGTACTAACCTGCAAACCTGGTTTTCCTAGGGAAAAAAAGGAAACAAGTTACCTAGATAATATAATGCAACTTTTAAATTTGTGTGAATCCCACTCTTGTATTACAAGTATAATACTATATTTGTTTGTTACAAATATAACAAACAAAACTTCCAGGAAGCAATTATGAATTGGAAACAGCTCCCAAAATGCAGAGCCAATAGCTGGAACAGAATGAAGAGCTGGCAAGTAGACCGGCTCTTTGTTAAGTCCTGTCCAGACAAAGAAGAGACTTGAGATTGTCCCCAGGTGCTTCAGATAGTTGCTTCTCACAAGACAATGGGTCTTTGGCAAGTCTAGAGCTGTGGGAGACAAGAAAATAGTCATCTTGCTCAAACAGCAATAAGTGCTTTTAAAAGGAACCAGGTTGACATACTTCCTTTGCTAATCACTTTCAGAAATTGCTTATTAACTGCTTTTCAGCTATTAAGAACCTTTGGATCAACATGTTTTACAGCCCAGGTGAGGTTTTTTTCAATTCTCAGTAAAACAAAATTTAAATATGAAGTTAAGGATTGAAGTTTTTTTGGGAATAAACAACAAAAGATTAAAACTTTGATTTTAGAAAGTTACAAATGGACTAAGGTGCCAGATAAATTTGAAATAAGATTTTTGAATTAATTATAAGAATATAAGAAAATAATTTTGATTAAAAATATTAAGACAAGATTTCAAAATTGGATGCTAGTGGGAACTAAAGATTATAATTAAAGAAGAAACTTGACTTGCTAATACAGAGTGAAACAAAATATTTTAATACTGGCTGTATTGAAAGGTAGTTCTGAATAATGGGAAAAGATGTTATACTGGAAATACAAAACAATGGCTGATATCATAATAAAAGTAAAGGGATATACAAATAACAAAGCAAGAGAGTAACCTGGATAATTTTCCTATATTGGATTTACAAAAGAGGGTTCTTAAAGCTTTGAATAATTTTATGAGAAGGGACAAATGAAAAATGAAAAGAAATAAACTTCAATGACAATATTTGAAGGAACTACAGATTAAGGTTGTTAGAAGCAAAAGTAATGAATATAAACATCTTTTAATCAATCAAGATTAAAATAGATATGTTATTTATGGTAACCATTACTGGACTGTTGCTGACATCAGGAATAAATGATTAGGTGTTATGTTTGTTTACAGATAAGAAATAGAATATGGGAAGAACAGGTCATTTGTTGTATTTTAAGAGAAGGTGATAAATTACTAAAATTGTTTGTACTTGTGATAATTCTTTATATTTTTCTTCATTTTTTTCCTTTTCTATTTTTTCTTGTCCTGCACCCCTTTTATTTTTTTGTGAGATATTTCATAGGGTTATTGCAGGAGGAAAATATATAGGTATAACCTGTACATTAAGGCACAACTTGAATCATGTAGACACAGGATAAAGTTTTACTCAGTTATAGAAATTTGCTGGCAATATATATAAATCCACCCACCTAACAAACACCCCACACACACCCAATCCTTAGCCATTCCATTATATTTTCCATATCTAAATGACTGAAAAACATTTAAAATATTTATGTACGTTGATACAACAAAAAGGATAATTTATGATGAATTTACCCTTAAATGGTTCTTCTATAATACTATGCATGTGTATTCCAGTTTTGGCAGGAGATGTAGGC
This sequence comes from Pseudoxenodon macrops, assembly GCA_032467955.1. Classification (NCBI taxonomy): domain Eukaryota; kingdom Metazoa; phylum Chordata; class Lepidosauria; order Squamata; family Pseudoxenodontidae; genus Pseudoxenodon; species Pseudoxenodon macrops. Next base: position 35,945 of record JANHFT010002981.1, on the reverse strand, counting down.
AAAGAACTAATAGTTGGCTTCCTGGGGCTTTCTGAAGTACACTATTGGAAACACACATATGTGAGAAACATACATACAACTATAGTCATATACCCATTTTGTTTATCTTTATTTTTATAAAAGATATTCCTGAACATATTATGAAAGCTTTTAAACAAATTTTAATTTGTAAGTTTAGCTTTTAAGAAATGGTTGATTTGCATTTACTTACAACTGAAATGTTTGAACAGACATTCATATTAAGGATTGGAACTGTTCCCATTTTAATTTATTAGAGTAGAAAAGTTAGCTGGAAATAAAGTGATTTTTTAAAAATTCACAAAATCTAATCTGTGCAACACGCTAAATTTCAAATCTCCTTTCTGAAATACCTCACACCTACTTCAACTAAGAGTGCATCCTAGAATGAGTTGGTTATAACTCAGGACCAAAAGCAAAGTGAATTACTAGTATTTCAAACTTTTCAGTATCAGTTATCACTATTCTCATGTGCCATATAAGAGAAAACACTAGAATCTCATGCAAGAAGAACATTTATTAAACACAAAAAGTATATACTTATAACTGAAGTAGCCTTTAAGCATAAAGACAATTTCATAATGCAAAACTATAGAATGTTAGAGGAAGACTTCAATAATAACATGTTTCCAACTATGGACCCTATACCATATTAATTTATATTTCATATAATTAGAAAATTACGGTACTCCTTTATTTAATTCTATGGGCAGCTTATACAACTAAGCAATATTAAACATCATTGATAATTTCTATGACCACACTTATATTGAGGCAGCTTCAATTCACCTCTGCAAACAAATGTCATGAAGATGGCAAAGAGATAGAATTATATGTCTCAATGATGCACTTTAAGTTGATTTGCCTAAATCAACCAGCACTTGCAGGAAAGTGAAGGGGTAAGTTTACTTTGCTTTTAGTAACAAGGGTGTTATCGGGGTTTGCATGCAGGTTTAAGGAGATATTTTACTCAAACTTTTATTGAAGGATTTCACTTCACTTTGATATTAAGACTCAAATGTATAGATAGAGCATGTCTATATGTTTCCTCAAACATCACTTATTTCAAAAAAGTGGCTTAATTCTCATTACCTATGCTAAATTATATTTTATTATTACTATTAGATTTGTATCTTTCTGTTAAGAAAAGAGAGTTCAATGACATGGAAAATATTATCTATATAATATATAAAATTATCTATATAGACAGATGAATTCCTAGAATTCTGTATACAAATAAATGGTTTGAAATAAAATAAAAAATTTCCCTGAGAAAATATTTTTCTCATTGGCTACTTTGAGAATACAAAATAGGTAAAGGTTATAAGTAATTGTGTGGAAAATAACTCAAATTAAATTATCCTTGGAGCTTCAATTATTCTGATTTAATGAAATGCTTTGTGCTTAGCAAGTTAACGACAAATTCAGAGACACTAGAACCGTGATGGCGAACTTGTGGCACGTGGAGCCATTTCTGAGGGCACGCAAGGCGCTGCCCTGTAAAAAAACGACCCAACGTTTTTTGTCCTCCGGAGGCTTCAGGGAAGCGTCCTGAAGGCTCCGGAAGGTAAAAAATGACCCAACACGCAAACCGGAAGTGACTCCAATTTGCCTGCTGGGCCGTTTTAAACCTTCCGGGGGCTTCAGGGAAGCGTCCTGAAGCCTCCTGGGCCTTCAGGGAAGCATCCTGAAGGTCATCGTGTGATGAGGAATAGGGTTGGGATTAGAGTGGCTTCAAATATAATGTACATTAAGGTTAAGTTGTGAGCTG
>JANHFT010002981.1:15670-28812 GCA_032467955.1 Pseudoxenodon macrops | reverse complement strand
GATATTGTTTCCTGATTACTTATTTTACCCTATGACTATCATTATGTGTTGTACCTTATGATTCTTGACAAATGTATCTTGTCTTTTTATATACAGTACACTGAGAGCATATCCACCAAAGACAAATTCCTTGTGTGTCCAATCACACTTGGCCAATAAACAATTTTATTCTATTCTATTCTATCCTATCCTATTCTATAATCCCTAACAGTAGAAGTAATAATTAAACAACTTCTTTTTTTTTTTTTTTTTTTGCAAACTGTGTCTATAAAACTGAACCGAACTTGGAGGACACCTTCAAATATTCAACTAACTTAAACAGATTTCAGAATTTTCAATTTAAAAATTCAAAGAAAATTCTATCAATAATTCTTAGTCTATTTTTGAACTTAAGCAGCCTCCCTATAAAAGAAAGCTCATCCACAGACCACATAATAACATCACTACAGTATATACAATTCAAGCCGTTTAATTTTCTTAGCTAAAACATTAAACACAGCAGCAATTTTCCATACTAAGTAGATAGCAACCTTTTTCTAAATCCAGTCAACTGATTGCTGAGAGTAGGCCAACTCAACATCAGATCAAGCTTTCTTGTCTATCCCCATTCCTCAGGATAGATGAGGAGTAGGGCTTAGTAACAACTTTGTCAACAATAAAATGTTAGTTAGAGTAATAGTCTTGAAAAGGAAGCAATGGGCATTCAACTCCTAAGAACAAGCTGAGAATCCATGGAATTTAGTTTTGGGACAGTATAAATTCAACCTGCTTCTTATTGAAGCATCTTTGTCACCTTTGTGTCATGTTGGAAATATTCTGCAAACCTATAGCACAATATAAACATTTTTTTTACAAACAATAGCAGTAATATCTACTTCCATTTGGGAAGGGGCAGAATTGTACTAACTGACCAGCCATTTGTAGTATATAAAACTTTACCTTCTTTATTTTTAGCAGGAGCACCAAGTGTAATACCAGTATCTCCGTCTTTTTCTGGACTGCTTAATATAGACAGAACTTTTTGACCATCAAATGAGCCCTCTTCTCTATTTTTGTAGTCGGAATATTTAGCAACATACTGCTTAAGGCTAAAAGAAAAAATATTTTATTCAATATTGACACATTTTAATAAAGCAAAATTAATCTCAACACAGAAGAACAATGTTAAATAAAAAGCAATAACTTAGTTGTTTGCCTGCTACTTTAACACCCTGCTAATATGTTATCTAATCTTAATCCATATTATGCTTTTTAGTTTCATATAGGACAGTTTTGTTTCTTGGTTATGTGACAATGAAAAGACAAACGTTTCAGCTTACATGGAATCATCACTAATCATAGCATAATCCTTTGCTGACCATCCACTTTTATCTCTATGGGCAACATTTGATCCATGAAGGAGGAGAACATGCGTTAAGTCACGTTTTTTATTAGAAGCAGCAATCAATAGTGGAATTCTGAAAGAGAAGAACGGCCCTTCAATTACTGCATATAATCAAACCTTCACTAATACTTTAACATCCTGTATTTACTTAGCATTATTCCCTCTTGTAAAGACAGGGGAGCTTACACATTGTATAAAGCTCCAATATTTATTTATTTAACGTATGGCATTTCATACATGGACTATATATGAACATTTCACCTAGATTAGTAAACACAATAAAATATAAATGTTAAACAGATCTATGTTTAAATACCAATGTCTAGTCCATCTAACCATTGAAGTAAAGCATCGTTTATATTATTAATAATAATAATAATGAGATACTGGACCGGTATATGCTTTCAGCTTACATCCAGTTATGATATGATTTACCATCTGACATGGGACCCCGCAGTCACACTGAGTGGAGGATAATATGTCCCATTTATACAGAGTCCTGATAGATGCTGTGTGAGGTGCAAATTGTGTTCGGGATTTTCCATTGTGGACGTGGTAGTTCAAAGCCTGGCACCTTTTTTTGTGGGGTCATTTATATGACTTCCTATGTCTGCGCATTCTGTGACCCATTTGGATTTCCACTGGGAATCGATGTTAAAGTTGTTGGGCAGATGTTGTGCAAGTGCCAGTGGGGGCTTCTGGATTTGTGTCTTCCGGCTAATAAATGAGGAAGGTCAGCATGCACTGGTAGGAGTTGCTCTTAATTTTTCTATATTCTCTCATTTATGCATCTTGCCTTCATAAAGTTGGCAATGTTATATTCCTCAGAACAGGAAGCCAGGTATTTGGAGTGGTTTTAATACATCCGCTTATAATCCTCATGGTGTCGTTGAATCTGGCATCTAATTTATTAGTATGGCAGCTGTTAAGCCATATAGGGGCATAGTATTCTGCTACAGAGTAGACCAACTCTAGTGCTGATAGGCTGAGGGTGACAGCTGAAGCTTCCCATTTAGTTCCACATACCGTATTTTTCGGAGTATAAGATGCACCTTTTCCACCCTAACAGAGGGTGGAAATGTTGGTGCGTCTTATACACCAAATACAGCAATTTTTGGCCTCCTGAAGCCCCGCCTCTGCATCCTATTTTTGTGAAAAATGAGCAGAGGGTTTGGGAGGCTTGCAGAGTGCTTCTGTGGGATGGGGGAAGGAAAAAACTCTGTTTTTGTGAAAAATGGGCTGTTTTTCGCAAAAACAGGGTCGTTTTTGCCTTCCCCGACTAAGACTTCAGTATAATGTTAACAATAGCACCAAGCCATTGATAAAGAATTTTTTATATTGAGCAAATGTAATTCCAGCAGACTGATTATCCGTTATATTCAGGAGCATGAACAATCCTAAAATCCTGGAAAGGTTATTAGCTACATGATCCAAACTGTACCTTCCCAATTTATCTGTGGCATGCACAGATGCTTTTTGTTGAAGAAGAAACTCTACCATTTCTCGATTATTTTCAGCCACAGCAACAATTAATGGTGTGCACCCATCCTGCAATTAAAAAAAAAGAAATACTTATATACATAGCTTCTATTTCTCATTTAACAAATGCAATGAAATGCAATGTCCTGTACCCAAGCCAAACAAAAAGGATACAAATTTTTCTTTCTTTCAGACTGCTTCTAGATGGGTTTCAGTGTGAGTTAAACATCTCTGAAATAATATTTTCTATATTTCTACTGGTACTTGGCTTTAAAGTCTCAGATAATTCAAACATTTGTGCAATATTCCAGATTTGACTCATAACTACAAATGTTATATTGGAAAAAGTAGAGCTACATGCAGTTTTCTTGGCAATGTTTTTGGGAAATGGTTGCTATTTGCTTCTTACTAAGGCTGAGAGAGTTAGTGACTAATCCAAAATCACCCAGATAGATGGAGGGACTAGAATTCAATCTCTCAGCTTTTAGTCTGATGCCTTTAACCACTATACCTAATAAGGCCTTTGTTTTGTACTATTTACTCCCATTGAAGATACTGTCACAATCCTACAAAAAAAAAGTACATCTTGTTTGGGCAATTTGTGTATGTTACCCAAATTGATGGAAAAGAAGAAACCCCCTCCCCGCCCCCAAAGATTTATATTTGGAAGTATATATTTAATTCATGACTAAAGCACTCTGGCTCATACCTGATGATAAAACATATAGTAAATGAGGTAAATAAGCTGAGATAAATAAACTACATGCTGGCCACATATACTTTATTTAACAGTAGGGAGGGATAGCTTATGTGACATTTGAACCTAAGATTATGATTAAGTATGCCCAAAATAAATCCCTATGTGAAAGCTAGCAGAGGCTTATTTAAAGATAAATTACAAATTCTAGTCAACTTGTTCAAGCAAAATAAGGAATGAAGAGTTTCAAGTTCCACTTTATTATGCAACAGATACGTATTATTACACTTTAGTCTTTCAGTAAATAATGCAGTGTTTTCTTCTGTAAATGATGTTAAAACTTTTTTTTAAAAATCAGAATATGTATTGGCTTATACAAAAAACTACTTAATATATTAAGTAAACTACTGGAATTTTACCTTATTTTGTGCTTCAATGTCAGCTTTCTTTTCAAGCAGATATTTTGCCAGAGATACACTAGAATTACAGGCAGCAAAGTGGAGGGCAGTGTTGTTGTCTATATCCTTCAGATTAGGATCTGCTCCATGTTCAAGCAGATAATTTGCACAGAATTCTTGCTGGCATTCTACCGCCTAAATATTTAAGAAGTTGTTAGGTCTACAACTTATTTTCATATACCTAGGTAATACTGTCTATAATTTAAACAAAACAAACTACAGCTTTTTCTTGGTCCCTTTTGATTATAAGCAGTACTAACAATTTATTATACTGATAGTTTTGATTAAAACAGAAATTATAGAAATGTGACTTTATACTAGTAAATTTGCACTATTCTAAATGCATACCTTCATTAATGGAGATCTCTTCTCTTTATCACAGCTATCTAGTTGGCATTTGTTGTCCACCAAGAAAGTAACAATGTCTGTGTATCCATTAGCACAGGCAAAATGCAAAGGTGTTCTAAAAGAAACCATATTATAAAAGAAGCCATATTCAGTCAATAAGTAACTAACAGTAGAGTATGCCTTTCTTTTTCTTAAGAACATTTTGATTTTGTATTTTTGAACTGTATTTCAAAACTAGTGGAATATACCCATGTACTTTGTATATGCAGTGGTAAAGCTCTACAATATATATATATATTACAGACTTAATTAGTTCTTCCTATTTGTAAAAAATAAATTATACTTTGCAAGAAAGAATAAAGCTTAAACTACAGCAGAAGTGAATATTATTTGTTTGATTTCAAATACAAATATTTGATACAATTCAATTGAAATTAACAATTGATGCCATTTAGTACAAATTCTAAAATAATCCAGCCACTATTTCCCAGTCACTGATAGATATTAATTTGATGGCTATAGAAAGGAGGAAAGAGAAATTCCCATTATAGCAGTGGTTTATTCAAACATTCTCTTAATTAAGATATGCTTTTTAAGATTTAAAAGAACTGCAAAACTTCCTATCCAAACTTACATACTGAGCTGTTTTCAATACATCCGCTTTACCATCTATTATTTATAGCCAGTCTTCCCTCCATATAGCTTTCACTGTGACATTTACATAATGCAGGTAATCCTCAATTTACAACAGTTCATTTAGTAACAGTTCAAAGGCACTGAAAACTGAATTATGAGAGTTTTCACATTTACAACTGTTGCAACATCCCCGTGATCAGGTGGTCAAAATTCAGACACTTGGCAACTGACTCATATTTATGACAGTTAGTCTCCCGGGGTCACGTGATCAATTTTTGCGACCTTCTGACAAGTAAAGTCAATGGGAAACCAGATCCACTTAACAACCATGTTACTAACTTAACAGCAGCAGTGATTCTTAACTTAACGACTGTGACAAGAAAGATTGTAAAATGGGGCAAAATTAACTTAAGAAATGTTTCACTTATAGCAACAGAAATTTTGACCTCAATTGTGGTCATAAGTCAAACACTACCTGTACAGGAACTAGCCGCAGAGTTCAACATATAAAAAAGTGATATATGAAAAAAGTTACTTAAATAGTAGAGTTAATAGGAAGGATGTCATTTTATTAGAGACATACTATAAGAAGAGCATTTGAAGGTAGGTGCGCAGTATTAAGCATAATATGGTTCTAGTTAATGGTAATTTTCGACTTACGGCCACAACTTAGTACAAAAGTTATGTTGCTAAATGAGACATTTGTTAAGTACGTTTTGCTCCATTTTACGACCTTTCTTGTCACAGTTAAGGGCAAGAAACTTAAGTTAGCTAAGTTAGTAGTTAAGCAGTTAAGTTAGTAACACAGTTGTTAAGTGAATGTGGTTTCCCATTGACTTTAGTTGTCAGAAGGTCTCAAAAGGTGATCTAATGATTTCAGGACACTGCAATCATAAATATGAGCCAGTTACCAAGGGGCTGGATTTTGATCATGTGACCATGGGGATGCTGCAATGGTCCCAAGTGGTCATGTCACTTTTTTCACTGATGTAACTTTGAATGGCCACTAAATGAACTGTTGTTAGCCAAGGACTATCTGTACAGTGTGTCCTAGTTACAGGGTATCTGGTATAAGTGGGAAAAGAAACTAAATTATTTCCAGACACCTATTCCCATTTATGGATTATAAAAGAACTGAACATTTTACACATTACAAGCTTCCAACCCATGGGGTGGTATTTATTCTTTAAGGGGTTCTTTTAAGGACACAATCCAGTTTAGCGCCTCATGCCATCAAGAGGTCATAAAGTCACCTTCCCACAGAGTGAAGAAGCGCTGAGGGAAACCTCAATGCCACAAGCAACCTTCAGCGCCAGACTCCGAGGAAGAGACCCACAGGGACCTATGACATCCACAGTCCTCCACGTGGGCAATGTTTTGGACCAGTGACGGGCCTCACTGGGGGAAATCCCACCCTCGGAGGCCCAAGTCACCCAGGAGGGATGAAGAGGAGAGCTTGGTGTTTTCGTGAAGTCGAGGCGGGAACCGAGGCCAGGCCTGCTCCTTCCCACCTGCCAGCTTTATCCTGTTCGTTGAGGTCGTGTTTCTGCAGGAGGTGTCGGAGTTCCCCGAGGTCTCCTTCGGCCGCCGCTCGGTGCAGCTTACTCAGCTCCTTGCTCTGCAAGTTATAGCTGTCGCCGCCGCTGCAGATGAGAGCGCCTGGGGCTGAGGCGCAAGCCACGACGCGGCTCCGCGACGGAGACTGCCGCTCGTTCTTCTTCCTCCCCAGCCCCAGGATTTTCTTCACCTTCTTCATCCTCCTGATCGAGGAGGTGGAAGGGGAGGAAGGCTTTGAGTCACGACCTGCGTCGCGGCATTTGCCGCCACCAAATCACTTTTCCTGCGCTCACGAGCTCGCTGGGGAGTAGCATGGCTGTCTGACGCGGTCAATGCCGGCCGCACAACTCCGGCCGGCCGACGGCAGTTGAAACGGGGCGTCCCATCCAAGAAGTCGCGGCCATCGATTCTACGCCGTCAGAGGGAGGGAAGAGCAGAGGGCAAGCCGGAGTGCGGTCGCCAAGGCAACGGCTTCCCGGGGCGCCACTGCGCGTGCGTACTCAAACTTGTTTTCCTTGGCGCGACCACGTTGCTTACGAAGGCGCAGGCGCAGTCTTCCGTCATTTCTGCGTCCTGGAGTTTCCGGGAAAGTTGGCTTCTTGAAGGAGGTCGGAAAAACGGTTTTGGGAAAGTGATTGTGGCAGTTGTAAAGCCAGCCTGAAACTAGGCCATGAGCCTAGGGAAGAGAACGCAAAGTAGATTGCACCCAAGAGTCTGGCGCATGCCGTTCTTGGCTTGGAGCTTATTGCATGCAGCTCAGAAAACTTTATAAGACCAGTACCAAAAATTTTTTAATTTATTTCTCAAGAGCCTGATTGTCAGTGGGGAGAGTTTCAGCATAGTATTCGATGTCCTATCAGTCAGCTTTTATCCAAATCAAGTTTTGCAAGAACTGTATAAAACTAACATTTGGCCTTAATAATGTTTTGAATTAATAATAATCAAATTAACATCATTAAAAAGTTTGTAAATTTGAATTGCTCTCCTAAACAAACACAGTCCAATTCTCCAAAACATACCTTTGTTTACTTCGCTTTTGGAAGGTTCTTGCTACTCTTTCTAGCTCCAAAATATTACATGCAATGCTAAGTTTGATAGAAAATATCATCCCTAACTTTATTAACACAAAAAGTAGATTAAAAAAAAACATTTATTTTACACTGGTTTGCCTTGGGTCCTGTGGCCTTCAACCTTGGAATAAAGATATAAAACCTTTTTATGCTTGCATAATAGAGCCAGTTTAGTGTAGACGTTAAGGCATAAGGCTAGAAACTAGGAGATTGTGAGTTCTAATGTCTCCTTAGGCACAAGGCTAATTGGGTGACCTTGGACTAGTCTTTCTAGCCCTAAAAAGGATGCAATGGCAAAGCATTTTTGAAAAACCAAGAAAACTGCAGGAGTTTGCCCAGGCAGTGTCTCAAAATCAGACATAATTGAACAGAAGAAAAAAAAGTATTACATGAAACAAGAAAAAATGCAAGATTGTTACTGATCAGATAAGTATAGAGCCTTTCATTCTGAAGCATCATATGGGTCTATGAATTCTTTGATCTGTTTTCTGAGAGAAAGGCAGACAATAGCCAAATCTGGCCCTAGCTTCTGCCTCAGTTTACTTTCCCAATAAGCAACTGAGTTGAAAGATCATTTAAAAGCAGTTTATTAGGGTAGCCTGATAAAGTGAAATCTCTTTATGAAAAAGGAGAGCGAGAACCTCGAGTCCCATGTTTCATTCTTTTTTATAGTTAACACAACAAAGAAAATGCAAGAGGAAAGTTGATTGGACAGGATAAAAATAACCTCGCCTTTGCATAGAAAACCAATCACATATTTGCATTCCCTACTATCACACTTGTTCATTACAATGAGGTCAGAAGGGGCATAAATTGTAAGGAAAAAGGATGGCGGCTGGCCCGACCGGCCTCTTACCTCTCGGTCGGTGAATGGCACTCTGCCCGGCGGAGGGGGAGTTGTCCGCTGGGTGGGCACAACATGGCAAGAGGTGCCAGGCGACTGCTCTCTTGCAAGTGGGGCGGGAGTTTGTAGGCATGGGGGAATAGATGGGAGGCGGGCTAGCGCCAAAAACATTGGTGGGGGGAGAGAATAGAGAGGCAACTCCGGATCAGCTCAGTTGATCTGCGGTTCCGGTTTAAGGGGCCCAGCTGCCCCTAGCTGACCAGGGAATGGAAGGGCTGCCTGCTATGCTGGCCACCCCCAGCTCTTCATGAGGGCTTATTTTCGGGGGAGGGCGTATATTTACACCCACCCCAAAAAGCAGGGCTGGTCTTCTTATCAGGACATGTCGTATTTTCAGGGAAACACAGTAATAATGATCCTGTTTTTGGCAAAAACGGGTTGCATGGGACTAAGTTTCTGGAGGCCAAAAATGGCTGTATTCGGTGTATAAGATGCATCAACATTTCCACCCTCTTTTAGGGGGGAAAGTGCACCTTATACTCTGAAAAGTACAGTAAATGGGCACTACACTGTGATTGTAATGAAATGAAATGAAATTGTAATTTTCCCAGTTAATATAAAGTCTCCAAATATTTCAGAATTTGCAATTATTTTGGAGTCATTAAGCACTTAGGAACTGAATGTGAAAATCTTCAGGCTATACATCCTTAAGGATCTAGGGGAAAACTAACAATTTGAGATTAAGCTGGTTTAAATATCACACATGCAGCTGTTGGGAGAAATATCCATCTGGGTTGGTTCCAAGTGGGGAGAAAAACACTGGAAACATGAAGGCTGTTTGGAAAGAGGGTTTATTGATGGACAGAACCACATGGGTTTGGGGTCCTGGTGCAGCTGAACACATGGAGTGGAGAGAGAGAGTTATTTATACCCTCTCTTGGGCCATTCCCTTGAGCTTCCTGTTCCTGTGGAAAGAGCATGTATTCTATTGGTTGCTGTAGTCAGACTTCCATTTGGCCATGTGAGGTCAGTTTGTCTGAATCAAGTTTGAAGCTTGCTGGGTGATGCAATGAGGAGACTTGTGTTCTGAAAGGGTGTTGGGCCATTCCTATTGTGTCTTAATGGCTTTCCTGGTTTGGATCTTGAGTGAGGGCTGATCCTACAATTCTACCTAATTCTGCCTTTTTTCAAAATATCCTGTCTTGAATGGATTACCAAATCTGCATTTCTAAAAGCTGGCCTCATCTTAGTATCTGCTTGGGGGTAGGGAATTGTGGCTCTGAGTTTCTGTCTCCTTTAAGATTTCTCTTTCTCTTTTAGGAGAAATATAATCTTCTACCTTTTTAATATTCCCTAAAATATTTCATTCTTCTAGGAGAGGGTGGGTGCTAACTTTCTACACAACTTAAAAAAAAATAGAGTCAGAGGTTATACACCTTCGTAGGTCTGAAACCGTTCATGTCCTTATGTGTATTTTATTTCACATTATTTATCTGTGCAAATAATGATCCTGGCCCCTTAGCCCTTCCAGATGATAGCTACATCAAGGGAATAAAGAATTATTCTTATCCCTGCATGTCAGTAACAATCCTATTTAGCTTGTCTCTATTCACTTTTTTAAAAAATCAGTAATTTCATGAATGACACATCACCTAATCTGACTAATCTTTATATAGGAACATTTTTTGCATTGGAAATATATGGAACATTACTACATGTGATAATGACTATCAATGCATGCACAAGAAAGTTGAATTTAGTTACTAAAGTCCATCAGATAGCAGTATATGCGTAAAAGGAATGGATCGCTCATGCAGAATAGCATGTATATCTACTTGATGGGAATCATTTCCTTTTCTAGGTCAGCATTGTGACTTGGGATGCACACTAGGGGGACCTGACTACTCATATGTGAACATCCTACTGTGTCAGAGAATGCAAATGTGCCCTTGAACCAAAGGAGAAGGAAGTTGAATGAGCTTAACATTAAATCAAGTAAAATGCTTCAATTCAGCAACATCTGACTATTTTCCCAAACAAAGTGGTAGTTTCAAGACTTCCAAGACTTTTCTGTTTGGAATCAAAAAAGGGTTCAACATGGCTATTCCATGACTCAAGATGATCAGACTGAGGATGTTTAATGGCTTTTCTCTTAACATTTTGCCTACCAGTATCCAGACTCCTGGATACATATCCATGCATGCAGAGGTGGGTTCTGAATCTTCTTACTGCTGGTACTGGCCCTTACTCAGGGTCGCACCTTTAACGCGCGTGCAAAGCGCATGAGCGAGCGCATGTGCGGCAGTCAAAAACTAGCTTCTGTGCATGTGCAGAAGCAAAAATTAGCTTTTGAGCATGCGCAGCAGCAAAATCCAAGATGGTGGCGCCCACGGAGCCACCGACAGAACCAGATCCACGACGTCATCGTGGAGTTACTACCTACTCCATAGAAGTGGATAGAACCGGTAGGAACCCACCTCTGCATGCATGTTTCCCTTATAATAAAAAGTAATAAAACAATTCCTCATATCTAATATACTTGCCATCTACTTTCTTCTTTTTATACTTTTTTTATGCCTTGGACAAAATATTAAAACTGACTTAAATCTTGTAAAGATTTTTTTAAGCAAATAGAAAAATTCTAAAAAAAAGTGGGATGGTGGATGGCACACACAAAGCTTTGTTTATATTAAAATCACGAACTAAAAAAAACCAATCTAGATTTTTTTTACCAATGTACAATTTTATTGTGTCAGCTAATACTAATATGGGACTACTCTATGACTCATTTCAAATCCAGACATTGGGGACTAGATTGGAGTAGAAAGTGTCTCTCCAAAACATGCTCTTTTTATTACAAAATGTACATATTTTGAAATCCTGCATTAAAAAAGATTGTGGGGAGAGAAAACATGAAAGGCACGTTCCTGAAAGTACTTGATCTTGATGAAGCAACTTTATTAAGGTAGCTACATCTGTACCTGGAACATGGCATTAGTGAGAGGTAGCTTTGCTTTGAAAAAAATATTGCTATATAATTCTGACATCTAGTGGAGAAAGTGGTGTCATACATTTTCAGATGTACAGTATTTGTTTTCTTCAGTAGCATAAAGTACCAATATTTTAAAATTTTTAAACATTTAAAATAGGTTTTTCAGTAGAAAGAAATTTCATTTTTATTTGCCTTCATATATAAGTAATCAGTAATTAGCATAACACACTTTCTCAATTTCTTCAATTTCTCAATTTAACTGCATTCATTTGTAAGAAACTGATCTTTTTAGGCATAGATTTGCTGATATAATTAGAACTTAATGAAATAATCCTATCAGTAGCTAACCTTTTCTTTGATAAGTAAGAGTGGATAACTTAATGCAAAGTAGCCAAATGTATTCATATGACAGAGGTAAGGAAGATTCTTGTCATGAAATTCTACTTTCTATTTTATTCATGTATTATTACTTTGGGTATTATGGCAAGCCAAAATTATTTATAGAATATGGACATGAACCAATCATAGAATATTTTAGAAAGTCAATCCATGCTTTAGCCGATCAAGCAGCCTGATTAGTTTTTAACACATATGTGTTACAGCTTAGCCATATTTGCATCTGTTTGTGCTATTTTGGATGTCATCAAAGCTCATTATCATTTACTGAAGATTTATCTAATTTTAGTTGGATTTATATGATTATGCCATTTAATGTGTATTGTTGTTTTATTTTATGAAGTTAGCTTCTGTTAATATATTTTGTGAATTTATTTTATTGCCCTTCATTTTGGAATTATTTTGAATGAAAGTGACTTTTATAAATAATATATTACAAAGAGAGAGATAACCCCAGAGATAGGGTAGTCCTGAAGTACAAGCATTATTTACAAAGAAATAAGAGATTTCAGACTGCATATATATAGGCATGTTAAGGCATGTAGAAGAACATGTGAAAGTTTTGAAACAACTAGCAAATGATATTTAAGTATAAAAAATAAATTTAAACTCATGGATCAACTCATTTTGAATTTTCAATTCAAAGATTATAATTTTTACAGGGAAGAAGCCAAAAGGCACTTGAAAATGCAAATAAGGTAGCAATGTTTCCTATCCTAGAGAATTTTCTTACATCAGAAAGTAAAGGCTAGAAGACTTTGACAACTGCCTACATAAGCAACATTTGATTTTGACGCCTCAATGTGTACATATTGCTGGTAGTCCGCTTTTAACAGTCATGTCTGGAATCAAGTTGGTCATTAAGTGAAATGGTTGCTAGATGAAACCATGAGTATCCTTATAATCTTGCTTCAGCTTTCCTTTACTTTGCAGATCTGAAAAGGTTGTAAATGCAAGGACTGGTTGAAAATTACTTTTTCATCATTGTTATAACTGCAAACAGTTGCTGAATGAGGCAGTTGCTAAAAGAAGACTGCCTGTAATAAATAAAAAAAAGAACGATTGAGACAAATCCAGTTCAGGTACAACATAAACTGAGATTTTGGAAGCCTTAAAAGAATAGTGGCCATTCATTCAATTCAATACATTCAATATGTGGCAAACCTTAAGACTCTGTTATTCCATCGGGCAGGGCTGGCTTGATCAAAATGTGATTTTTAACTTTTTTAAAAAAGGGATCTTAAATAGGGCCAGATTTGTAAATATTTGTTTTTAATTTGT
>JANHFT010002980.1:153077-165421 GCA_032467955.1 Pseudoxenodon macrops | reverse complement strand
CAGACCAGTTAACCCATTCCTGGAGGCTACATCCACTGTCATGAGAAGGAGCGTATCAGGTAGGACCAACGCCCCTTTTAATACTGATTTCTGTTGCATTGTTTTTCTTTCTGATGTTATCTTTAATATTTACTATAAATGCAATGGATAATCTTAATAGATATTATTATTTTCTTTAAATGTTGTAAAATCTGATTATATTCTGTTCAACATTAGTAGTTTTGTCATTTGCTTTTTCTGTATCTTGAAGCTTGAGCTTTATCTTAAAAACCATCTCAGAAAGACTCTTCCCTTAATTGGGCATATTGTCATTCTTTTCCCTTTTCAGGTATAGGTAGACCTCATCTAGTGATCACAATAGGACTGGCAACTTGATAAGTGAAACCATGACTGTACCTACAATTTGACTTCAGCTGTCCTTTGCTTTACAGACCAGCAAAAGTCATAAATGCAAGGATTGATCATAAAGTTATTTTTCCCATCACTACTCTAAATGCAAAAGGTTGCTGTACAAGGCAGTCACCAGATGAGGACTACCTGTACTTTTAACACATTGTATGATATATTAGGCTTCAGGCTTTGATCCATCGGCTACCATCTTTTAATGGCTCCAGCCTCTACAGTTCAATGCCAGTCAGGGTCAGAGAATATTTACAAAGCACAACCATGGATTGAGTTTCTTAAGAAAGAAGAAAATGTAAACTATCTCTTTTAATAGCTGCTAGCTTTGTATACTAAACATCACACTTGGCCAATAAAGAACCTATTCTATTCTATTCTGCTCTGTTCTGCTCTTCAACATGACTTTCACTCAAATGTTCTCACTGGTATACTGGTAAACTGTGTTAAAGTGGTTAGTAGTTACTGAAAGAATACTAAAAAACTCAACTTCTAGTATTCTGAGTGGAACAGGAGCTCTACCCTGGGTTTAGTATTGCAGTGATAGAGAAAACTGTCATTAAATATCCTGGTGAACCAAACTGAAAATGTTACCTTTAGGGTAAAAAAGTGAGATTCAAGATTATCTTGATTCTCAGAACTGGGCAAAATTTGGAAAACAAATTTCACAGAGATAATTCAGCTCTAGAAAAATCAATGTGCAAATACAAAATTACTAGACAGCCGTGTGTACAAATCTGGCCCAGAGGTTTTAAGAACTAAATATGAATTAATGGCTGATGCAGCAGCTAAAAAGACTAATGTATCCTGGTCTACATCAAGTAGTATGGTGTTGAGAAGCTGTTACACTACTCAGCTGTAGGTATTTGCTCAGCTGGAGTATTGTGTCTAGTTCTAGCATAATACAACATATTCATCTAGGGAAGAGTTACAAAGATGTGAAAGCCTGATGCTCTAATACAATCAAGAAAGCTTTAGAAGAGCTTTCTTGAAGGAGCTTGGAGGAGAGATGATTAAGAGATGAAATAAGCACTACTTTAAAATATTTGAAAGGCTTCTGCATAGAAAATAAATTCGGGCTTTTTGTAATCTAAAAGGAAGAAAAATCTCAGTTGAAAGATTCAAATTACAGTAAAAAGAATTGGAACCAAGAATTTTCTGATGGTACACATTTTTTTAAATAGAGAAATACAATGTTCTGGAAGGTGGTGGATTTTCCCTCATTAACAGTTTTTAAGTAGAGGTTGTATAGCTTACCTACTGAATACAGTAAGAGTGAGTTTCCTACATCAGCAGAGGGTAGGATTAGATGATCCTTCCAATACTGCATCCCTGATGGAGAAGATGAATTGGATAGATTTGTAATATACTCCAGAATAGCTAAGAACCTTTTTTAAAACTAGGAAATTAAGAAACCCAATTATCGTTTCTGTTTATTTGACCATCTTCTCCATCTCTTCAAATAGTGACTGGCAACGAATAACATTTATCAATTTCTCTTTATACTGTAGCAGCTGTGCTGCATTATTTATCTTAAGGGATCTTTTGTTCAGTACTGGCTTTCATATTAATAACAGCTCTTCTTTTCCTTCTCCTTAGGTTTGTGTGTGTGTCTGTTTCCTGCTGTGCTGTATGCCTTTGTTGTGAGAATACAATAGCATTTAGTATGAACATCTCTCCCCCCACTCTTTAAGAATCAACTTTGATTTAATAAGATTGGGCCTAAAGCACTGAAACACTAAACTGAGAATCTGACTGCATAAAACCGATTCTCAAAAACAGAAGCATATTAATGATGTTTGATGCTGCTATAAACCAAGTAAAGATAAATTGAAGACAGTAGAGATTATATGGAAAAAGTAAGAGATAACCACCAGTTCACTTTGAATGAACTAGGGTAATAATTAATATTTTAATCTCTGTATGGATACAGAGGCAATTTTCCATCACACTGCAACCATAATTTAGTACAAGAATAATTTAGGCATTGCACCTCGGATATTGTTAAATTGCCACTCCCAATAGCCTCAGTTGGCCTAGTGAAGTATGTTAGAAAATGTAGGCTATTAACATCTGAAGGAACCTAAATCGAGCAACTAGATCTATCAGCTGTGGTAAATAGATTGAGCCAACATTTCTTATTGACTAGCTGAGATTTTGAATAGACATTGAAACTCTGCAGTTTAAAAAAAGGTTAGATGACACTTTATAAAACTTGAATCATAGTTTATCGCACTGATTTCATTCAAAGAGTAAGATCCATTATATATGATTACTCCACATGTGGACTATTGTGTACTCTATTTGGGGCTGCCCTTGAAGACCATTCAGAAATTTCAGCTGATCCAGAATTCAGGGGCTCAAGAACTTTATGGGCATGCTGCGGTATGTCTGCAAAATATTTCTGCCTTGTAAACTGTCCAATTACCAGTAGGTTTCCAGGTACAATTCAATGTGCTGGTTAGGGCCCTTGTTATCTGAAGAACAGCCTATCTTCACTAGCTTCTTCCCTAAGTTCTGAGAAAGTGGATGTGCTCTGAGTCTCATCAATTAAACAGCTTCATCTGATGGGATCCAGAAAGTAGGATTTTTCAGTTGTGGCACCTGTCCTCTAAAACTATTTCCTTAAAGATTTGAATAGCCCCAAGTGTTCTCTTTTAAATAAATCTTGAAGACCTGTTTCTTCTCATTGTAACTACCAAGAGTCAATTTCAGAATGTGCCTGTCTGTTCAGTGATATGGAAGACAGCTGGATTCAACTAATTCAGAATTGTTTTATATCCCAATTGACCAGAATGGGTAATCCACACAAGGTTCCACTGTTTTCTATGGACTTCAAAAGTAATTTTTCACAGACTTTGGTTATGATCAGTTTGAAAAGAATCTTGCTTCATCATCCTAAAGATGATGCATGTCTCTGATAATTTTTCTGCATTACAGATATTTTGTCTGCATTCCTCTGTCAGGATGGGGAAATATAAAATTCAGAGTATTGTGCAGAAAAAAACATAATCACATTTATATTGCATAGCATATTTGGGTATTGTGTACTATATTGCATATTTTTGTATTACTAACATGACTTTTAAGAACTTGATAGATTTATTCAGCTTCCTACTTACAATATATTCCTGTATGCTAAGGATGCACAAGAGTGTTTATTACCCAGTAATAAATTTTTGTTAGTAAACTGAAAAATATTGTAATTTCGACTTTGAAATCATAAGATTAAAAAGACATTGATATTTTCTTTCCTCTTAATTAGCATTCTTGTGTTTCATATTTGAACATATGTAACTTAATTTACCGGTATTATTTCTTTTTTTTTTAATGTAGCATTCTTTGTATCCTACCAGTAGCCAAGAGGCTAGTGGGAACAATTTGTGGTTTGTTCAAGCTAGACATCATCATCCCTGTTGTTCAGATTGGAACCTTGTTAGCTTGGGATTGGGCCAGCTGGGATGGGGGGCAGGGAAGGAAGTTTTTCTCTGTTGGAAGCTTGCTTGCTTACTTACACTTTTTCATGACTGGGGCCTCCTTCCCCCTCCCTTTCCCTTCTAAGAGGAGGTGAGTTTGATGAGGTGCCTTTCTATTTCTGAGGCAGAAGGCAGGCCTTGACCAGCTGGTATCTTGAACTGACACAGGTGCAAAGACTGCAGGGGGTGGGATCCAAGAATAATTGCATGTTTCTCAAAGCATCGGGCCTTGCCCAAAAGGGGGCTAGCGGAAATGGTTCTTTATGGAAAATTAATGACAAGGCTTAAAGCCTGTCAGGATCACTGTGGTCATCAGAGAAGGAGTAATGCCTTACAGGGACATCTCCCTCCTGTCTTCTCCACAGGATATTAGCTGACCCAACACAGCCTTGTATCATCTGGAGACTTCACAAGGCCTTGTGCTGGTTTTAGTGTTCTTTGAAAATCTTTTTTCCATCTAACACTTGCTAACCAAAGACTCATGAGCTTTGTATTTAGAATGTGAGCCACACAGTTTCTCTTCTAGGGAGCGTAAATCAAGATACAAAGTGATTGTTATTTCTATTGTGACAAGGAGAAATTCCATGAAAATATACATAAGCTTGGAGAAAACAGTATGCTTATTATTTATTCACTGGCTGTTTAGGAGATAACAAATCGTATGATTTGACTGAATTTTCTATTATATATAATTTGGTTTAACTAAACGTGTGAAAGACTAATCTATGTAAATGGATAGCTACAAGGTTTTAAACCTCCTACTTGCCTGCGCTAATCTTAACATTTGCAGTCCTTTAGCCAGCAGCTCAGACATCACTGCATTTTATTGTCTCCTGATTCTATCCATTTGAAATAATTGCAAGCAGCTTGTATTTCTCAGTGATATAGTTACATAGATGATCTATGGTATGTGTGAGAAAATCAACAATACTGTTCTTTGGTACATTTGGAAGTATTTGCATTATATTTTTGCCTGCAACAGATGATTTAGCAACTGGGACTTTTTGTTTGCAATGTCATATTCATCCAGAAATATTTGAGTCATTTGTTTAAATGCAGTTCATTTCATGTTAAGTCATTGCTGTATCATTTTCCTTATGTATAAAAGATAAGCTCAGGACAATTTTGGGAAGAGAAAAGGAAATGAGTGAATTACATCCTATTTACGCTGCCTTGGATTTAAATGGCTTATACAAGATCATTGAATTACATGTCATGTTTTGTATGTATAGACTCAATCATAAATTAATTCCTTAGAGGTCTAGGAACTTACAGATTTTATCAGTGCCATGGTCATGTTTCAGTTTTGAGTTGTAGTCTGAATTAATCTGTAAAGAAAATGTAGAAATTTTATTATATATATTTTTTCTCAGTTTATATTTATTAGTTCATTTGAAACATTTATAACATTGCTGTCTAGTATGAATACCCAAAGTAGTTAACAAAATAGAGTCAATATTTTTTTCAGAACTGGTCAAGTAGCGCTTGTGTAATATTTGTGAATCACTTGATTTGTAAGTGATTGTTCTTATAGTTGCTAGGCAACTAGCCAACCTGTGCTTTCAACTGCCTTCCTTTTTTGCAATTTGAGTATTTTTGCACAATAGATTTGTACCTGGATTTCTAGATTCTACACACCAGAGCTGAATAGCTATTGTATTCTTATTCTATGGAAGAATTCATTTCTGTAATAATTGCTGCAGACACTTTCTTCCTCTTTTGTCTTATGGTTTGTTTGATTTGCTTTTCTATTATCTCCGACTGTGGCAGCTTGTTTTATTCAGATACTCTTTTCTTCTTGGCAGTGGTTGCAATTGGGTTTGACTGTCCAGTGATGGCTTCTTTCTCCTTTCGTTTCTACAGACATGCCTTGAGCTGGAACGCTACCTTCAGACAGAACCCAGGAAGAACTCACAAAGCTTCGTGGAGGACCTGGACTGTTTTCTTCATGCTTCTTCTGCTCAGGGCACAGAAGACAGCATTCAGCCATTGGACCCACTCTTATTACCTGTAGATATGAGTACCTGTCACAAAAATGCCAACATGGACATTATTCTCTCAAGGGACAAACTATTGTCTGAGACTTGTCTCAGCCTGCAACCTACCAGCTCCTCTACAGAGGGCTATGCTGCTGTTAACCAGGCCCAACTCAACGCAGTGACCTCACTAACACCTCCTTCCTCTCCTGAACTCAGTCGCCATCTTGGAAAAACCTCACAAACTATCTCTGCAGTTGATGGCACAGTAACACTGAAATTAGTGACAAAGAAATCCACCCTCAGCTCAGTAAAGGTTGGTGTAATAGCAGCAGCTAACACAACAAAGTGTGCACTCAGTGACAGTGAACAAGGAGGATCAGGGGCTGACACATCCCCGGAAAACAAGAAGAGGGTTCATCGTTGTCAGTTTAATGGGTGCCGTAAAGTATATACAAAGAGCTCACACTTAAAAGCGCACCAGAGGACTCACACAGGTACTTGTGTTAGATGCTTGGCTGTCTTTAACCAAACATATGCCTTTTATTTATTATTTGTCTTGTTCAGAAATGAAGCTTTAGGAAATAAGAGTTACAGGCTTTGTATAAAAAGTTGGGTTGGAACATTGTGTTCCATATTATGTCAAGGAGTTTGAGAATTCGCTATTGCAGAATGAAAATGCTAATCGTATGGCTCTGTAATTCCTATACTAGTAACATTTTCTCAGAATTTTGCAGATTACTAGAATGCAAATAATCATACAGCATACTTTGTTTTATTGTTCTATTATTTTACTTTTGTTTAAACTTCCTTTTTATTTCTTTGTTTTTTATGGTTATGAGCTGCTTAAATTAGTCCCATAGTGAGATAGGCAGCAAATAAATTTAATAATAATAATAATAATAGTAATAATACTTGACATGGAAAGTTTTCATTAGAGGGATTGTGTTTAGCTATTTGAGGAAGTTAAATTACATTCCTTGGGCATAGGAGGTACTTCTAGTATAATTCTCTTCTTTTATACAGATTAAGATTAATGCTCCTAGAGATCCTATCAATGAGGGGTGATGGTTTTTATTTCACAGCTGCTTTATAATTCTATTGGTTATTTTGTGGAATGCAATTATGTTTAGAAGTGAAGACCAAATTTTTATTAGTTTTGTCGATTGCTACCCAGCCAGCCTGTTCAAAGTATTATGATTCACTGAAGATCAAGCCATATTCATGCGGGTCTGCTTCTGGCCTTAAAATGGGTCATAATTTTAGCACATAAGTATTTCAGTTTTCCCTACTTGTGAAAAAAAAATTCCCTCACCTATATTTACTCATACTGAAAGGTAAACTATTACTGTTAATTTTACATTATTATTACTGATTTTACTGATTATTATTGATAATGACTTAGGACCTGATTATGTTAGGGTCAGCCTATTTTTTTTCTGCCACCTAATTCCCTCAATTGAATATCATCTTGTGGGACCAAGGAAGCACCCCTTCTCCACTGCAGCTCCTGCCCTCTGGAACGGTTCCCAGATGCTTACACTCCTGGGGTTCTGGGAGGCCCCTTTAAATCCTGGCTCTGTTCCCAACCCTACAGTTAATATGCTTGTGGGGGCCCTGTCCCATTGTATTGTTATTGTTATGGCTGTTTTTATTCTAGGCTGTCAGTTTCATTTTATTCCACTGACAGTCTACTTGAGTGGGTGACCATAACAAATCTAAATAAATAAATCTAATGAATATGTGTGAAACATATTCAACTTCAATCAGGTTTATTTAGAGACAGCTTTGTAGGATAAATCACTGTTCTTGCTATTTTCATATATCACAAAGAAAGAATGTTTTGATTAAAGTTACCTCAGCTGAAAAGATTTTTGAAACTAGGTGTTCTAGTCAAAACTGAGCGTTCTTTCTACTATATTCCCTTTACATTATATATGTATCACATTTGAACCAATTTCTGATGTCCACATAAACATGTAAGATCCTCAAAAAATCCTTAGTAAGCACAAAGGGGCTGCCTGTTTGAAATATTTTCCTATATAGACATATCTAGAAATTTAGAATCTTTCTATATGCTTAACATGGTGATAGTTGTGTATTTTGATAGAACAAAGTTTGATTAAGTCTGGTTAACATCAGTGAACCAAAGTTAATTAACCATTCTCTTTACAATCTGAATAGTCACCTGGTCAAAAAAAACCTATATTCTTGACTGGATATATAGAGCTATGCTACTTCTCTCTGAAAAATTATAATCTTGTAATTAGTTAATACCTATACTAAAACTCTTGTTATGGCCTATAGCTGGGTGAAACATTAACTCACAGGGCAACATTTTAGAATAGAGGAATCTCAAATGGGCTAACTTACAAAAAAATTATTCAAAATCCAGGAACATGACTCCTGAGGGAATCAAATTTGGGGAAGTTATGGCTTCTTCAGTGCTACTGGATACTGCTGGGCTGCTACTACAGTTATGTGATCTTCATTTTCAGCATTCTGTGACACTTTCCTAGGCAATTTTGAAATATCTTCTTCCCTTCTCCACCCAGTACAGACACTTACCTGCCTACTGGTAGGGAAGGGAAGGAGGAACAAGAAAATAGAAGGAAGAAGGGAAGAAGGAATTCCATGCATATTTTCTGGCAGTGGTTATTCTGTTTCTCTCTTTTGGTATGAAATATCTCCGAAACAATGACCTAATGGCACATAGGCTATCTAGTCTCTTTTCTTTTTTCAGCTTCTCGCTCAGATGATATGGCTTCCTGAATGCTATGCTATTTTTTGCTTCCATTAAAACTGCTGAGTCAGTTTTGTAATTTTGCCATCATATTTCTTTACTCAAAAATTATGAATTGGCAGGGTATGCTTAGGAAACAGTTGCAGAAGAATTCATTATTGAAATAGATGGAACTAAAAATGATTGCAGGGGTCATAACTTATTTAAGAGAAGATTGTTTGGGGCCGAGGTTGGTAAACTTTAGGATTATGAACGTTTAATAACTGCTGATTGGCCTTCTCTTTATTTTCCTTACCTCTCCACTTGTCTCTTCTCTACTCAGTTTTGTTTTCTCATCTTTCCTTTTCTACTCTTTTTCCATTTCAGTGAATATACTTCTTTGTGGCCAACCTTTTTTGCACAAAGGCATACACACACATGCACATACATCACATGGACACATTTTTGGGGTGGTGGGGAAGTTTTGTGATTTCCCCCCATCAACTATTCCTCTGAGAAGAAGGGTATCATCCTAAATTCAAAATTATCTTTCTTGCAGGTAAGTGTATGAATGAATGTGTTTTGCAATACTTAAACCCAACCTCAAAAGACTCTTGGCAGCATATAATATCAAATAGAAACAAAACCAAATAGTAATAACAAATAATTAAATCAGAATAATATCAAAATCAAAAATATGACTTGTCAGGTTAGACATCAAATTATACTGTTCTTTGCAAAAGTTAAAGTCATGGTTTCTGACTTTTGTTTGGCTAAACAGTTGCAAAGTGATGTATTATTTCAAATATTAAAAGATAACTGGAAAGATTACTGAATATATACAGTATAACATAGGAATAACCAATTAGGCCTACTAAACCCTAGAATTGTAAACAAAATTTCACATTTTAAGGTTTCTTATTTATTTGATAATAATCCTGTAATCTTTTTAAAAATAGTTACTTATATCAGGAAGATATTAATAAATTAAATAGGTTTTTTTACTTTAATTCATAATGGATTTGAAGGGAGGGTTCATCTCCAACTAATACTTTCATGTGATGCAGTTCTGAAATTGTGGTATCTTTGGCCTGAATTGCTCTATGAATCGATTGAACTATGAGGAGTCTTAAAATGTTTTGATTTGATGTCAGTATTGGCTCTCTAATTCCAACCTAGTTCAGATCAAATCTAGACTACCAATGATTAATTGACAATAGAATGCTGGGCATAAATATCTACTTTGTTTTTTGCTATGAGTTTATGACCAACATCTGGAACCAGAGATACTTTTAAAAGGAGACATATTGAGTCTTTTCCCATAAAAATTATGCTATCCATTAGAATATGCTTGGTATCTCCAAATGAGCTATTATTTCCTTTTTCAGTTAAACCTGATCACTGTTGGAGACTAGATACTGAGTTGGGTGGATTCAGATTCTCACCCCCAAACAGCTGCACTTATGTTTACATAGCTTGTTTCTTTTCAGTTCATGCTGCCTTATCTCTCTAAACAATAATGTCGCTTTATTTATGCAAGCAGACATTTGAACTGGCTCCAAAACCCCAAAAGGAAAAATATTAAAGGGGTGGGATTTGGAAGTTTTGGTGTGCATTGTAAGAGTCCCAAGGCCAAGATTATAGGCATAGAGCAGTCATTTTGTTAGATCCTTTGTCTTTGAACACAGGCTTAGTTTCTTGGAACTGTCCCTGTAAGACACCATCAATTGTGAACAAGCTTCACAGTGCCAATGGCTACCAGCCATTTGGCTCTCTTGACTGCTGAGCTGAAGGTCTAAAAAGTTTCTGATATTTAGTTTTTCCCATTAGCTTCTTGTAGCTTGTAGAAAATGAAGAACTAGATGCAGTAATTCAAACGTGAGGTGACAAGGTAGCAAAACTCAATTAGATTTGACAAAAGCATGGGTTGACCATTAGCAATATCAGGACTAGTCCTGTTTTGCCAACACTTGTATTTCCATGCAGGACAGTCTGTGGGAAAAGTGCTGGAAAAAGTCTGTGGAAAAATCTCAAGGAAAAAGCCACAGAACTTCATAGGCAAAATTGAAAGAAGACACAATGATTTAGGAATCTCTGGAATGGCATATAGACTATTTGGGAGACAAGCATGCTGAAGAGTACATGTTTTGCATGTAGAAAGTAGCAGCCTTAACCCAGAAAACCTCTCCATTTATGGTTGAGGAAGACTTCTCCTTGAAACTCATTTAGTGCACTTCTTTGTAGATGTATTACTATGATTAATGTGATTTTTGTCATATAAAAAACTGAAATGTGCCTGGTAGACTGAAATTTGTCTGGTACAGAAAGGAACTTAACTCATAAATAACAAGAAGCTAGTTTTCTTCTCCTTAAGCTGAAATATTTTTAAATAACGTGCTAATTGATGTTGCACCAAAGTCCTACCGCTAAAAACAAATGTGAAAAAGTTAGATTCAGATTTTGGCCTAAAGTAAAATGGAGAAGTCACTTGGTATGTGGAAATATATGTGTGAAAGAGAGCACTAAGAAAAGGTGAGATGTGCACTTGGGATAAAGATTACCTATTTCATAAGTTATGTGAAGGATCTGTTATAAAATATATACTTAATGATGTGAGAAAATAAACTCAGCCTTAACACATTTGCATGGCAAATATTTTTGAAGGGATGACACTTTCACTTCTGGAAAGTGAAATGGGATTTATTTTTGAGACCTATTTCAGCAAATGCCAGTGAGTTAAGTGACAGAAGGAGAATTAATTTAGATTGAACAACGGGAGAAGGAAGTGTATAAATTTGTCATTATCCAAGATTGGAAGCAGATGCTTTAAAGGAAAAAAATTATATTAGAAATTAAATCTGACTTTTCTGTGGAAGTATTGGTCTAGCTCCAATCTTAATGTAATCATTAAGCAAAAACTTGTAGAGAGCAAATTTTTTAATTGCAGAATTTGATAGGGGAAAAGAATCCAGATTTAGGGGGTAGGCTTCTCTTATTCAGAATCAGCAAGTTGTTGTAGGAAATTGAAGAGACTGATATAACAACTAAGAGAAATTTCCTGACAGAACAATTAATCAGTGGAAGGGGGTGCCTCCAGATGATGTGGGTGCTCCAACACTAGAGTTTTTTAAGAAGAGATTGGAGAACCATTTGTCTGAAATGATACAGGGTTTCCCGCCTAAGGGGCAGGGGGGTGTTATTCTGTTTTTCTATTGATAGGTAGAAATAGTGGGCTCTCCCTTTGATCATCTGGAAGGAGTGCTGGTTGTTTCAGAGGGAAGATGGAGGATAGCGAAGAAAGCAGTGAGGACTCTCATGCAACTATGGGAAATCCTACAGAATTCAGATGATATCAGTAAATATGTGGAAATTCACAAAATGGTAGGCTTATCTCTAACAGGATAATGTTCTAAAACTCTTCAACTGAAGATGGAAATGGAAGGAAATTGCATTAAGTAATAACATGTGGAGCTATTCCACAGTTTTAACTTGGCTTTTTATTATAAATAAAAGGCATGTTTCTGAAGCACATTTTCTAGTTCTCTTTCAGTTTTATTCACACAGAATAAAATGCCTTTTTGCCTCATGAACGAAGAAAGTATATTTTATTTATTCTCAACTCTACTTCTTAGGAGCATTAATGAGGTGAGAAAAATCTAATTGACTACAGTAGTATCAAAGTAAGGGTTCCAGTCAGGGGTGAAATGTAAATTTTTTCCTACCGGTTCTGTGGGCGTGTCTTGTGGGCGTGTCTTAGTGTGATCATGTGAC